>JAACYO010018369.1:0-10061 GCA_011074415.1 Stictonetta naevosa | reverse complement strand
ACTGAAAGCTTAAATCAAATATTTAAATTGTCCATTTTTATTTTTGAGAATTTAATTGATTTTATGGCTCAGTGCATAGAGACATACTGATGCATAAATAACTTGTGCTATATGATGAAGGTGCTGATAACAGTTTGATTTTTTATCTGAAAATAGACCATTCTGTGGTATCAAAGCTGCCTTTCCTCGAATAACCAACCACTAAGTGCCATTAGGTGATTCTGTGATTCTGTGTGATTCTGTAAATGATCAGATTGAATTAATGTGAAAATAGAAATTCTGCTTCTTGTAAAATTCCAAACTTTGATTGGATTCTCCAGTATGAAAAGGCCAAACTATTAACACGCGTTCTGTATTTAGTAAAAACACAGGGGTGTTTAATATATTAAAGGGAACATCAGTGAACTGTCTGTAAATTTTGGAATTCAAAAATTATTTACGGAGTTCTGCCAGCTAGTACAATTTCAATGTGTACTGTTCACATACAAGCATAGGGAATTTCATTCACACAGTTCAAAACATCTGTGGTAAGTCAGTAGAAAGCAAGAAGGGGAAAATCTCATGAGTGAAATAATAAGCACCTAATCAAAAGAAGCCTTGAAAAGGACTAAGGCCTTTTGAGATCTCATTCAATTACAAAGTAGTGTTTTAGAAACACAATCTCAAATGCACATTTATTACATATGTTTAAAAGCCACTTCATGTATGAAAAAAATGTTGCAAAAATGAGAAGGCAAAAAGGAATGACAATATCAAACATTTTTTTTTTTTTTTTTTTTTTACTTGAGGTGATAAAAGCATTAGGTAGTTGGTTGACTGTGCAGTCTTATATAACTGACAAATGCGGTTCAAAACCATTAAGCCTACAGCAAGGTGGTACAGCAGATAAAGGACTAGTCATTCATTTGGGAGAATACAGTTCAAGTCTTACAACTTGTGATTCTGCATGAAATGTGCCTTTCTCAGTTAAGAAAAAATAAATTATAAAATGTTGCACTGTTTAGAGACCATATAATCCCACTATAGAGGGGATTAGATGAAAACCTTGCATCAGAAGCCATGGTTTCTATGTGAGACAGACAGTGAAAGAATATCTAGAAAGTAAACAGACTAGTTGTTGAATGTATTTTGGCATACATAAATGTAACTTACTTTAGAATGTCAGTCTACCTTTATTCGAAATCCAACACACATACCCACCCTAAATTAAATGATAATGCCCCATGCTTTTCTCTTTCTTGTAGCAAAGTGGAAAATTATTTGCCTGAAGGCGTTAAAACTCATATTCCTTTCTCAAGTACACACTCTACACACAGTCTCAAAAGCCCATAGGTGAACTGTATGGTTTTTAATAGCTCGTGTTCTACTGAACAACACTCTAAAGATACCCACATTATTATTTAGAAACTGAACTTTTTAGTATATGACTTAGCAGGCTTCAGGTTATTGTGATATAAACTTCCTTAAAC
The DNA here is from genome assembly GCA_011074415.1 of Stictonetta naevosa. Lineage (NCBI taxonomy): Eukaryota > Metazoa > Chordata > Aves > Anseriformes > Anatidae > Stictonetta > Stictonetta naevosa. Next base: position 8,592 of record JAACYO010018369.1, on the reverse strand, counting down.
CTATTTACCCATTGTGAATTTGGAATGTGACATAGGTTTCAACATAAGACCAAAGCTTTGTTCTTGCAATTTACTGCATTTCAAAATAAAACTGAAAAATAATTTGCTGAGAGCAAACTGGTGGCAGGTGTGCTTTAGTGTTGACAGCTGTATTTCTGACATGGATCACCGGCAAACTGTAGTGTTCACAGTAGAACATCTGGAACATTTGATCAGATTTAAAGAGCTAATTCAGATGGTCTGTCTATTCTCATTTCACAGAATAAAGGATGGATAGTATTATTGTGCATTTTTCATATTAGCACAAGAATAACTCATTAAAACCTTCTGTGAAAAATCTAATATATATCTAAGTAATGTAATATATATATTCAGTAATAACTGGCCAATAAAGCATCACTAAGTTAAAACATATATTTACTCTCCTATAGTGTCCAGAAATATTTTGCAAGATTACTGTTCAGAAATGCAGAAAAAAAAAATAATAATAAATAGATACATAGTATTTAGTATGCATTTTAATCTTTATCATTTATATCATATTGAAGGTAATTCTATGAACTATTGTTTTTATGAAGGTTGGAACAGTCTTTCATCAAAACAGTGACTAAAGTCATCAGATCTGAATACTTTTGGGTATCTGTTGTTTTCCTTCACAAGAAGCAAATTAAATAAAATTAAATACTAGATCACACTGAAAAAAAAAATATTTAAAACAAATGGTTGCATTTTTAACATGATATGCCTTTAATTATCCTTATTTTAATAAGACTAGGCTCTCCCAGGTGCAAAACCACTATACACATACCAAATTACAAATTCACAGAATGATTATGGTTGGAAGGGACCTCTGGTTATCTGGGTTATCTAGGCACAGTATACTCCACGTGTGGCTTCACCAGTGCTGAGTAAAGGGAAAGGATCACCTCTCGACCTTCTCGCTATATTTGGCCTAATGCAGCCAAGAATACCATTAGCAGCAAGGGCACATTGCTGACTCATGTTCAACTTGGTTTCAACCTGGACTCCTAGGTCCTCTTGTTCAGAGCTGCTTTTCAGCTGGTTGGTGCCAGCATCTATAGGTACCTGGACCGATTCCTCTCAGGTCCAGGACTATGCTCTTCTCACTTCTCAGCACTTCTCATATCAATGTATGCATATATGACTAGTTTTTGCCTCACATTAAGAGTGTACAGAATCTTTCACTTTTATTTGTTTTTATTCCACAGATCAATCAGAGTGGCAGAAATATGCCCTCACCCCTGTCATACATAGTCTTTATCAGATTTCAAATTAAAGCAAGTTTTTCTAAATACTCTGTGCCTGCCTTCCTCTTCCCACTTCTGCAGGATTAATCTATTTCCACTTGGTACAATCTCTCGTTCACTCTAGTATTATGGAGTTAAAATGGTATCAGCCTCTTGGTGGCACCAGGTGTCAGCTCTTCAACATATTTACCCTTATTATATACCTCTCTTGGTTCACCCTTACTCCCGATCTGGAAGGCTAAGTCTGCTTGTGGGGAGTTAGTCTCAGATTCCAGCCATTTTTGTCTTATTCTGGATGCTGTCTCCAAGCAATTGGAAGAGAAGGTTATGAGGAGTAGTCAGCATGGATTCACCAAGGGGAAATCATGCTCAATCAACCTCGTAGCCTTCTATGATGGCATCACCAGCTGGGTAGATGGGGGGGGGGAGAGAAGTGGATGTCATCTACCTTGACTTTAGCAAGGCTTTGGAAAGTGTCTCCCACGGCATCCTGCTAGCAGAGCTGAGAAAGTGTGGGATAGACGAGTGGACAGTAAGATGGGCTGAGAACTGGCTGACTGGCTGAGCTCAGAGGGTGGTGATTGGTGGCACAGAATCTGGCTGGAGACCTGTGACTAGCGGTGTTCCCCAGGGGTTGGTGCTGGGTCTGGTCTTGTTCAACAACCAACCTTGTTAATCGACAACCTTGATGAGGGAAGAGTGTCCACCCTCAGCAAGTATGCTGATGATACAAAGCTGGGAAGAGCGGCCGACACGCCAGAAGGCTGTGCTGCCAGTCAGCAAGACCTGGACAGGCTGGAGAGCTGGGCAGGAAGAAACCAAATGAGGTTTAACAAGAGCAAGTGTAGAGTCCTGCACCTGGAAAGGAACAACCGCATGTGTCAGTACAGGCTGGGGGGTGACCTGCTGGAGAGGAGCTCTGTGGAGAAAGACCTGGGGGTCCTGGTGGATGACAGGTTGACCATGAGCCAGCAGTGTGTCCTGGTGGCCAAGAAGGCCATTGGGATCCTGGTGTGCATAAAAAGGAGCGTGGCCAGCAGGTCAAGGGAGGTGATCCTCCCCCTCTACTCTGCCCTGGTCAGGCCTCACCTGAAGTACTGTGTCCAGTTCTGGGCTCCCCGGTACAAAAAAGACAGGGATCTCCTAGAAAGAGTCCAGCGGAGGGCAACAAAGATGATATAGGGCCTGGAGCATCTTGCCTATGAGGAAAGACTGAGAGACCTGGGTCTGTTCAGCCTTGAGAAGACTGAGAAGGAATCTTAGTAATTTTTACAAGTATCTTAAGTGTGGGAGACAGAGGGATTTGGCCAACCTCTTTTCAGTGGTTTGTGGGGATAGAACAAGGGGCAATGGCCACAAAATGGAGCACAGGAAGTTCCGCACCAACATGTGAAAGAAATTCTTCACGGTGAGGGTGACAGAGCACCGAAACAGGCTGCCCAGGGATCTTGTGGAGTCTCCTTCTCTGGAGATACTTAAGGCCTGTCTGGACACCTACCTGTGCAACCTGCTCTAGGGAACCTGCTTTGGCATGGGGGTTGGACCCGATGATCTCCTGAGGTCCCTTCCAACCCCCACAATTCTGTGATTCTTCTATAGCTATCACAGTGTTCCAGTCTCCAATGCATTAACTCATCTGGTTCAAGCCTACCCAAGTGCTCTTTGGCAGTTGCAAAACTGGAGCAATCTTGACGGTAGACTAGCAATTACATACCTTTAGTGTCTTTACTTAATCTTTACTTACATAAACTTACAGAATCGAACTTGCAGCCTTTGGTAAACTACTGCAAGAACATTAATGACAAGGGAAAAGAAATACAGATTTTAAAAGAGTTGTATAAATATGTCTACTTCATCTATTATTGTGAAAAGCATTCAAGATGTGCATTCAGTTATTTATATAAAAACTATCAAATCTGCAACGCTGTATATATATATATGATAATAGCAGTACTCACCAAATTAAGTATTACTCATCAAATAAAAAAGATTCACTGATTGCTTAGAATGTTCTTAGGTCATTTTTACCAGTGAAATGGGACAGAAGCATACCCTAGGAACCTATAAATATTTTATATCCATTTTACATTCAATAGATTTTGTTGTAAATACTTTCAGCATATCTAAGTGCAAAGAAGCTTAGGTCATGTATACTAAGGTCAGGTATAAATACAGAAGAAAGAAAATCATAACAAATAGTAGTTAAATGGCATTAAACTCATTCTCTCAACCTCTATAACTGAAAATTGTAATGGCAGTGCAAAGGATTAGCTTATTCTAACCTTGATGTTTTGGTGTAATTTTAAAATCATTAAAGAGCAAACATAAACTTTTCATACAACCTTCGTTTAAGATATTTGCTTCTTAGTTTCTTGAATTATTAATTAGAATATTAAAGTTTCTTGCCTAAAGAAACTAACAATGAGTTGCTGGTAAGTGTTGGTATAACAAGGTATACTAAGGTTGAGCTCCACAGGCTTTTCTACCAACTCTGTTTAGAGCTGTGTGCCTCTCTTGATGGATCAACTTCACGATAGTGATATCTTCTCGATTATCCATTTATTTGTCTCTAGTTTTGAAATCCTTCCTTCTACTACTACCCTTTCCCATGTTCTGGAGTCAAACACAATCTAGAGTGAAAAGCAATCACATCTTCAAAGAGGTTGAGGAAGATGTTTAAAGGGTTAAGAGTCTAACAAGAGTTTTGCTTCATACTTATCACAACTTTGTATCTTCCAGGTACCATCTACGAGAAAACTGACAATCAAACTGAAGAAAAAACAATATACGTTGAGAAGAAATTACTTGTAAAAAATGCCTTCAGAAATTAACGCTAACATACAACAGCACTGAGTGGAAGGCATGAGAAAAGCCACTCAAAAATGTACAGAAGGAGGAAAGAAAAAAAAAAAAAAAAAAAACACAAACATAAAAACAATGCTGCCTAACTGCATTTGGAATGTTCTGTTTAATGGAATCCCTTTGAATCTGGTAGGTGCATCTTATAGTACCTGTGCAGTGCCATGAGTCAGCAGGGACACACACACAGAACTTGAAATACATGAAAAAAATGAGGCATACAGTCCTTTTGTTAATGGTGTTATTTCACTGTATGTTCAGAATAAATAACACAGGAATACATGGAAATAGAATCCTACTTAAGAAATGTTTGCTTTTCAGGATTATATATATACAGGGATCAACAGATTATTGAACTGGGACTACTGAGAGTAATATTTTGCCTCAATCTTTGCTGGCAGTCAGGCTTCCCACGTCTCTTGAAACACTGAACGTCTAGGTGAGGCCTGGGGGAGTAAACACCCTCCCACTGTAAGTGAAGAACATGTTCGAGACCACCTGGTTACACTGAAGAAGGTACAAGTCTATGGGGCTCAATGACACGCATCTGAGGACCCTGAGGGAATTGGCTGATGTAGTCACCAAGCTACTCTCCACCATATTCGAAAAGTCATGGCAGTCAGGCAAAGACCCTGATGACTGGAAAAAGGGAAACATCACTCCCATTATTAAAAAAGGTAGAAAGGGGGACCCTGGGAACTACAGACTGGTAAGCCTCATCTCTGTGCCTGTCAAGATCATAGAACGGATCCTCCTGGAAGCAATGTCAAGGCACACACAGGACAAAGAGGTGATCCGAGACAGCGAGCATGGTTTCACCAAGGGCAAATCATGCCTGACCAATCTGGTGGCCTTCTACAATGGCAGCTATATCATGGAAAGCTACATCTAGGTAAGAGTGAATAATGTCATCTACCTGGACTCCTGTAAGGCCTTTGACACAGTCTCACATGACATCTTGATCTCCAAATTGGAGACATACAGATTTGAAGGGTGGACAAATGGATGGCTTGATGGTTGCACCCAGAGAGTTGTGGTTAATGTCTCTATGTCCAGGTGCAGGCCAGTGATGAGTGGTGTCCTTAGGGGACTGTCTTGGTACTGGTCCTGTTTAATAACTTTACCAGTGGCATAGAAAATGGGATCAAGTGCAGCCTCAGTAAGTTTGCAGGTGACACCAGGCTGTGCAGTTGATACAACAAAAGGAAGGGATGCCATTCAAAAGGACGTGAGCAAATTTGAGAAGCAGGTCCACATGAACCTCACAAGGTTCAACAAGTCCATGCGCAAGGTGTTGCACCTGGGTCAGGGAAATCCCAGATATAAAAACAGACTGGGACAAGAACTCATTGAGAGCAGACCTGCAGAGAAGGACTTGGGGGTTCCAGTGAATGAAAAACTCGAAATGAGCCAGTAGCATGCAAAAGGCCAACTGCATTCTGGGCTGCATCAACTGAGGCATGGCCAACAGGTCAAAGAAGGTGATTTTCCCATTCTACTCTGCCCTTGAGAGGGCCCACTTGGAGTACTTGCTCCAGATCTGGGGCCCCAAGAACAAGAAGGGCATAGACCTGTTAGAGCAGGTCCAGAGGAGGGGCAAAGGATGATCAGAGGGCTGGAGCACCTCTCTTACGAAGAAAGGCTGAGAGAGTTGGGGATGTTCAGTCTGGAGACAAGAAAGTTCTGGAGACATCTCACTGCAACCTTTCAGTACCTACAGGGGGCTTATGAAAAAGATGGAGAGTGACATTTTTACACAGGCAAAAAGTGAAGGGACAAGAAGGAATGGTTTTAAACTACAAGAAGGGAGATTTAGATTAGATGTTAGGAGGAAATTCTTTACTCAGAGGGTGGTGAGGCACTGGAACAGGTTGCCCAGAGAGGTTGTGGATGCCCCATCCCTGGCGGTGTTCAACACCAAGCTGGGTGAGGCCTTGGGCAACCTGATCTGGTGGATGGCATCCATGACCATGGCAGGGAGGTTGGAACTAGATGATCTTTAAGGTCCCTCACAACTGAAGCCATCAGCAGAGTCCTCATGGTCTCATGGTCTCTGAAGAAAGTAATTTCTTAATTTTCCAGTTGTTATTGGGCTGAATGGGTTGTTTTACTGACTTTTAACCTGTGCATAGTCATTTTTACCCAATGCTCTGTGCACAAGGCATCATGACGAATCTTGTGTCATCCTTCTGCACAGATTAATAACTACAGTCTTGTGGAACAGCTATGACAGAATTAGATCTGTACTTAATAACATGTAGGTCACTGTGTTGCCTCAGAAGTGAATTGTGTCTTAAATATGTATTTAATACAGTACCAAGTACGATCCATATAAAGTTGCAGTGTCACTCCTTTAGTGATTTAATTTAGGAGAAACTTCTTTACTGAAAGGGTTGCGTAGCATTGGAGTAGGCTGTCTGGGGAAGTAGTTAAGTCACCATCCCTGGAGGTCTTCAAGAAACATGTAGATTTAGAACTTAGTAGCATGGTTTAGCGGTAGACTTCAGTATTAGCGTAAAGGCTAGACTAGGTGATCTTAGAGATCTTTTCTAGCCTGAATGATTCTATGATTCTATGAGTCCTATGGTCGTACGTTGCATTTTGAGCGTTTGTTTTCCATTTAAATAGGCTTGCTGAGCTAAAACAAAGTGGGGGAGTAGTTTCTACTCCATCTAGTAAGGTACTTCTTGAGGCCCATCACTGTAATACCTTTCATAGTGAAAGAGAGCTTCCTGCGAGCAATAATAATCAATCATAACAGACTCAACCACTGAAGCAAGAACATAATTCAGAGTTATTCATTACCAGTATATGCTCTATTTCCTTTACTAATTATTAAAGGCTTGCTTTGGTTAGAAAGGAACATGGAAGTTGAATGGCACAGCCTCATAATGGTCTGATATATTTTTACATAAAGCATTTCTTGGGCTTTGTTTTCCATTTGAGAGAACGGGTTCACCTGCCCCAAAGGAGGACAGTAGCAAATTGCTGTAGCAGAAATAGGAAAATGACATAGTTTTAGGGTTACAATGTGGACAAGAGTGGTTGTTGGTTGTTTGTCATATGATCACCTGCAAGTGCCAGAGAAACACTGCAAACTATATTTTTCACAATCTTTATCTACATTTTTTCTTTTGTTTGTTTGCTTGCTTGTTTATTTCCTTGTTTACCACTATTTGGTAGTAGCAAAAGGAAATTAGAAAGGAAAATGAGCCTTGTGTCTATTTAAATCTAACCAAAAGTGGACAAATCTTGTACTCATTCTGCTGGAGGCAAAGGAGCTCACTAAAAAGATGATTTTGAGACATGTTTGCACACTGATGTAGATCAGCTTCATTGATGTTGTGGGTGAGGAAGAAAGAGTCAAGCTGCAGGCTCCAAAATCATTTCAGAAACAAGCACCTTGTGTCGGAATGCATCATACCAATTAATGTTTCCTCAGGTTTAAAATGTCCTGCTTTCAGAGAGCATATACAAGGGAAAAGGGAAGAAAGGAAACAACTATTTTCATTTTTTTTTTTTTTTTTTTCAATTTACCTCTCCTGCCTGATAACGTAGGTCACAAAGGCTAGGGAAGATCCACATTAAATCTATTCCATGGGCATTTTATGGTCTTCTTTACACATTAAATATGCATGTTTAAATACATTTTCCATATCCAAGTATTTGGGCACTTTTATGGCATTATTTCCCTGTCAACAGTAAAAACTTCACTATCATTAAATAAAAGCAGCAATACACATTGTACTCTACATATCAAAGAATCACAGAATAACAGAATCATCTAGGTTGGAAGAGACCTCCAAGATCATGGAGTCCAACCTCTGACCTAACACTAATAAGTCTTCCGCTAAACCATACCCCTAAACTCTACATCTAAACATCTTTTAAAGACCTCCAGGGATGGTGACTCAAACACTTCCCTGGGCAGCCTATTCCAATGACTAACAACCCTTTCGGTAAAGAAGTTCTTCCTAATATCCAACCTAAACCTCCCCTGACGCAACTTTAGCCCATTCCCCCTCATCCTGTCATCAGGCCTGTGGGAAAGTAGACCAACCCCCACCTCGTTACAGCCTTCTTTAAGGTACCTATAGAGTGCGATAAGGTTGTCCCTGAGCCTCTTCTTCTCCAGACTGAACAATCCCAGCTCCCTCAGCCACTCCTCGTAAGACTTGTTCTCCAGACCCTTCACCAGCTTGGCTGCCCTTCTCTGGACTTGCTCAAGCACCTCAATGTCCTTCTTGTGGTGAGGGGCCCAAAATTGAACACAGTACTCGAGGTGCGGCCTCACTAGAACCGAGTACAGGGGGACAATCACTTCCCTGGACCTGCTGGCCACACTGTCTTATACAAGCCAGGATGCTGTTGGCCTTCTTGGCCACCTGAGCACACTTCTGGCTCATATTCAGCCGACTATTAACCAAAACTTCCAGGTCCCTCTCTGTTAGGCAGCTTTCTAACC
>JAACYO010018348.1:0-21137 GCA_011074415.1 Stictonetta naevosa | reverse complement strand
GTCCTGATTAGTTTACAGTACCTATAGAAATCCCTTTAGCATCCTTTTCTTACTTCAATCCCCCCTTTTCTATCTACTTTAGGAAATTCTTTCCCTCCATCCCTACTAACTTATTTTTATCCCCTTTTCCCTGAAAGAAATACTCTCCATTTTCTGCTTTCTGCCTCAACCTGTGTTTTTTCCATTTTTCATAGTCCTGTGTGGCATCCTGGCACATACAAGGAAAACACCTAAATATGCATGGCCCCGTGCAGAATATTGTTACCAATATTGCAAGTGTTTGAAATCTTAATTTGAATATACTTCTCAGCCACCCAGTTATTCCCAGTCCTTTAAACCAGCTGTCCATCCAATCCCAAGTCTCTACCTGCAATTTGTTCACCCCTTCCTTCAAACACCAGATGCTGGCATGAATTGATTCCAAGTGGTCTGATAAATTCATACAACACAACCCTTCAAATTCCTCACAGCCATGCCCCTGAGCCAATAACAGGAAGTATATAGCAGCTCTGTTTTGTAGAGTCACATGTCGTACAGAGTCTACATCTGCCAATAGACCACTCAAAGCACTAGAGGTTTCATTACTTTGTTTAGCCAACCAGCAGCCTAATTTATTCAGGGTGGCCAATGCCTTAGATGCAGAAACTCCTGGTGCAAAAATAGAAGCCAAAATTATCTCCTCGCTACTCCAGAATTCTACATCATCTGTACAATCACTTTGGTAAGCGTGGAGAGATCTTCGCCATCTCCCAGACCTATGGTACTTTGTAAAATTGTGGATCTGGGAAGTATTTGGTGTTAATAGTGTGAGTCTTCCCAAACTGCAAGGCCCTCCCTTGATGTGGGAAGGTATACCTTCCCATGCTCTGTCTCCACAGATGAAGAATGTCCCTGAAGGAAGCGCTAAAGGCACGTTGCTGGAGCGGGAAAATTTTTTACTAGTATAACTGCACCAGGTTGAATCACTTCTATATACTGATAAAGAGGAATTAACATTTTGAGCCGTCTACTGGTTTCTACCTGTATAGTTAAAATATAGGCAACTGTCCATTTTAATGGATCCTAAAAGTTCGCGTTCCTGTGGCTCTTCAGGGAGACGAGGTAAGTAAACACTCCATCCATCCCAATTGTCCACGCAGTCATTTGAGCTGTCGCATAATCTAGCAGGGATGTCAGCAGTAGGCCAAACTTCTACCGGAATCCCAACTAGGCAAGTAGTGAAAGGGTTCCCCGGTGTAGATAAAGAGAGGCACATAGTGTCCTGACCTGTATTATTCACCAGGGTCACCCATATATTGGTCTTGGGTGGAGGTGGGACCCCAATTGCACTTGCTTGCAATTCTATGAACGTCGCAATTGTAGCCGCAATCCCCCGGCTGGTTTTGACGTCCATCCTGACGTGAGAGCTTTCTTAACTCGAGAATGGTGAATCCAGGGGGGTTGCTCTTTAATTTTGATTGCAGTAAAAGTTGTCAGGAGTACCTGGAATGGCCCTTCCCATCGTGGCTCTAGGGTCTTTTCTGCAAGAGACTTTATATACACATAATCCCCAGGTTGTATATCATGCACTGGACTATCCAAACTCCTACTTTGAGTCCCAGCCACATGTTTCTCAATTTTACTGAGTTGTTTGCCTAATGCCACCATATAAGAGGTCATGATTTCATCCCCAACCTGTGTGGACATTCTTTTCTGTATTCCATAAGGTCGTCCATACAAGATCTCAAAAGGGCTTAGTCCTTCCTTTGCTCTTGGCTTAGTTTGTATGCGCAAGAGAGCCAAGGGAAGGAACTGAGGCCAGGTCAAGCTAGTTTCTTGCCCCAACCTCACAATCTACTGTTTAATTAAGTGGTTCATTTTTTCTACTTGGCCACTCGACTGAGGGCGATATGGAGTATGAAGTTGCCAGTCTATGCCCAAATGGCAGCTGATTTACTGTACCACTTTTGAGATAAAGTGCGGTTCTCTATCAAAAGACATGGTTGCTGGAACCCCAAAACGCGGTATTATCTCTTGTAATAATATCCTAACTACCTCCCGAGCCTTGGCTGTCCTGGTGGGGAATGCCTCTGGCCAACCTGAAAAGGTATCAGCTAATACTAATAAATATCGATACCCCCTTTTCTTGGAAGTTCTGTAAAATCAATCTGCCATTGTTGCCCAGGACCATTGCTCTTCCCAATTTGGCCCATTTCCAGTTTGGGGGTGCTCTTGGGATTAGTCTGGAGACAAAGATCGCACTGCCGAGTCACTTGTCTCACAGTGGTGCATAAATTTCTAGCTACAATGTCTCTAATCAGGTGTTTATATAGGGCCTCTGCCCCCCAATGCCTCTTCCTATGTTCTTCCCTTATCGGGGCCATGTTAAATAGGAGGGAATAATCGGTTTCCCTTGTGGGGTGTGAGCCCACCCTTCTTTATTATACGATCCTTCCAAATCTGCAATAAGCTTTTGATCTTCCTTAGCGTATTCTGGCTTATCTTCTAGAGAGATTCGCCCATCAGGGACCAAAGCCCCTTCTGTTCTTACCTTTACCTTGGCTACCTGTTTTGCCTCTCTGTCCGCCAGCTCATTTCCTCTTTCCAACTCTGAGTTCACTTTCTGGTGTGCCTTAATGTGCATAATCGCCACTTTCTCAGGGAGCTGGACTGCCTCCAATAGTTTCAAGATCTCCTCTGCATGCTTGATATTTTTTCCATGTGAGTTCAATAATCCTCTTTTTCCAGATTGCTCCATGTGCATGTACGACCCCAAAAGCATATCTCAAATCGGTATAGATATTCACAACAATTCCAAGGCACGGGCCATTGCAATTATTTCTGCCTTTTGTGCCGAGGTGTTTATGGGCAAAGGTCCCGACTCTATCACTTCCCAACTGGTGGTGACGGCATATCCAGCATGCCTTTTACTGCTTAGGACATAGCTGCTTCCATCAGTGAACCAGTTTTCCGTATTCTCCATAGGGCTGTCTCTCAGGTCCAAACGACTCAAATATGTTGCCTCGATGGTTTCCAGACAGTCATGATGCACTGGTTCGCCTAGGTTTCCGCTGAGGAAAGAGGCTGGATTGACAATGTTAGTGACTACTATTTCCACATCATCCTGTTCTACCATTATAACCTGATATCTCAAGAACCTCTGTGGGGAAAGCCAGTGTCCACCTTTTGCTTCCAATACTGCAGATACTGTATGGGACACCAGCACAGTCATTTTCTGGACCAGGGTGAATTTTCGGGCTTCCTGGATGTTTAGCACTACAGCCACAACTGCTCGCAAACATCCAGGCCAACCTTTTGCAGTTGCATCCAGCTGCTTGGAAAAGTAGGCAACTGCTCGTCGATACGAGCTGAGATCTTGTGCCAATATTCCTAGGGCAATCCCCTTCTTCTCATGGGAAAAAAGGAAAAACGGCTTACTCACATCTGGGAGTCCTAGGGCTGGGGCCAACCTCAAGACCTTTCTTAGCATCTCAAAGGCTTGTGTGGTTTCCTTATCCCATTCGAGGTGTTTCTGTTCGGTGTTTGTTAGTGCATACAGAGGTTTAACAAGCAACCCATAGTTATAGATCCATAGTCAACATTACCCAGTCATTCCCAGGAATGTTCAAAACTCCTTTACTGTTTGTGGTCTCGGAGTTTGGCATATTGCTTCTTTCTGGGCCTGTCCTAAAGTCCTTTGTCCCGCACTGATTTCATAGCCCAGATAAATCACTTCGCTCTGCATATCTTGAGCCTTCTTTTTGGGTACACGGTATCCCTGTGTTGTGGTTTAACTCGGCTGGCAGCTTAATACCACACAGCCGTTCACTCACCCTCCCCCCTCCCTCTCTGGGATGGGGGAGAGAAACGGGAAAGTGAAGCCTGTGAATTGAGATAAAGACAGTTTATTAAGATAGAAAATAATAATAATAATAATAGTGTGTACAAAACAAGTGATGCACAATGCAATTGCTCACCACCCGCTGACCGATGCCCAGCCTATCCCCGAGCAGCCGCCCCCCCCACCCCGGCCAGCCACCCCTATACATTGTTGAGCATGACGTCAGATGGTATGGAATACCCCTTTGGCCAGTTTGGGTCAGCTGTCCTGGGTCTGTCCCCTCCCAGCTCTTGCTGCACCCCCAGCCTGCCTGCTGGCAGGACAGAGCGAGAAGCTGAAAAGTCCTTGGCTTGGTGTAAGCATTGCTCTGCAGCAATTAAAACATCAGCATGTTATCAGCACTCTTCTCATCCTAATCCAAAACATAGCACCCTACCAGCTACTAGGAGGAAAAATAACTCTGTCCTAACTGAAACCAGGACACCCTGGAACCCCCAAAGTTCAACAGACTCACCGTCCAAGTCATATAAGCGTCCTTTGTCTTGGTGGCAATCAGGATGTTGTCCACATATTGTAACAGCTTCCCTTCCCCAGGTGGGGCTTCCCAGGATTCGAGATCCTTTGCGAGTCGATTACCAAATACGGTAGGGCTGTTTTTGAACCCCTGTGGTAATACCGTCCAAGTGAGCTGGGTTTTACGCCCACTTTTAGGATTTTCCCATTCAAATGCAAATATGTTCTGGCTGGCTTTGTGGAGAGGGAGGCAAAAGAAGGCATCCTTCAGGTCTAAAACGGTAAACCAGGTTAGATCAGGTGTCAATACAGTCAGCAAGGTGTATGGATTTGCCATTTGTCTTCAGTTATTTTATTTATAGCCCAGAGGTCCTGGACCACCTGGTATGACCCATCAGATTTATGGAAAGGTAATATGGGAGCATTAAAATTGGACTCACATTCCCTTAGTAACCCCAGTTGTAAAATTTTTTCTATTAACGGTCAAATTACTTCCCTGTCTTCCTTCCTCAAGGGATACTGTTTGATTCTTATCGGCTGTCGTCCTTCCTTAAGTTTGACCTCAACAGGTGGAGCATTTTTTGCTTTCCCTGGTACATCGGTGGCCCATACCCTGGGATATACCTGGTTCGTAATTTCTTCGCTGATTTTTCCTTCTGTAGGAACGCTTGCTAAGAATAAACTCATTATTTGGACATACTGCTGATCATTTACCTCCAGAGTAATCTCTCCTTTTTCAAATTTAATTGTTGCACCCAATTGTTCCAATAAATCTCTCCCCAATAGTACTTTTAGGGAGTTGGGCATGTACAGAAATCTGTGGATGCCTCATTGTTTTCCCAATTTATATCTCAAAGGTTCACAAAAATATGCCTTCTCACTTTGGCCAGTTGCCCCTTTTACCATGATATAATGTGGTGATTTTACTTGGGTGGGCGGCCGAGCTCCACCACAACCGCTCTCTCACTTCTCCTCCTCAAAGAGGAACGGGGAGAAACTACAATGAAAAGATCTCAAGGGTTGAGATAAGGACGAGGAGATCACACAGTAATTATTGTGAGGGGCAAAACAGACTCAGCATAGGGAGATAGTAAGGTTTATTACCTATTACTAACAAGCTAGAGAAGTGAGAAACAAAGGAAAGAAACTAAAAGCACCTTCCCCTCCATCCGCCCTCTTCCACCTCCTCCCCCCGAGCGGTGCAGGGGAATGGGGGAATGGGGGTTTGGGGCAGTCTATAGCGCTTCTTCTCCGCTGCTCCTTCTCGGTCACTCTCGTCCCCTGTGCAGTGGGGTCCCTCCCACGGGATGCAGTCCTTGGTGAACTGATCCGGTGTGGGCTTCCCACAGGCAGCAACTCTTCAAGAACTGCTCCAGATATGGGTCCGTACCATGGGGTCCATCCCTCGGGAGCACACTGCTCCAACCTGGGTCCCCCACAGGCAGCAGCTCCTGCCAGGTCACCTGCTGCTGCGTGGGCTCCTCTCCATGGGCCACAGGTCTGGCTCGGAATCTGCTCCGGCAGGGGTCTTCCACAGGCCGCAGCCTCCATCGGTGCAGGTCCACCTGCTCCACTGTGGTCTCCTCCACGGGCTGCAGCGTGGAACCCTGCTCCACTGTGGTACTCCATGGGCTGCAGGGGGACAGCCTGCTCCACCATGGTCCTCACCACAGGCCGCAGGGGACTTCTGATCCAGCGCCTGGAGCACCTCACCTCTCCCCCTCCTTCTTCATTGACCTTGGTGCCTGCAAGGCTGTTCCTCACTCCTCTCACTCTCCCAGCTGCTGTGTTGCGCAGCGTTTTTTTTTCCCTGTCTTAAATATGCTCTCACAGAGGTGCAAAACAACATCACTTATTGGCTCAGCTCTGGTCAGCAGCGGTGCCCTTATCTAACATGGGGCAGCTTCTAGAACCTTCTCACAGAAGCCACCCCTATGGCCCCCTGCTACCAAAACCTTGCCATGTAAACCCACTACATATAATCATTTCCCAGGGGCATCAAGGTTTGGTTTAAGACTGAATATGTTGCCCCTGTGTCAACCAAAAATTCCACCTTCTCTTGCTCTCTCTAGAAAGTCTGTAGCCACCCAGACAGACTGCCCACTCAAAAATGCGGCAGTTCAGGTCTCTGGATGCAGGAAGTGTCAGAGCCTGCTGCTGTCATGTGAGGGAGGCAGAGATACTGTGTGTGTGAGGTGCGAGCAGGTGGATGACCTGGTCCGCCTGGTTGCAGAACTCAAGGAGGAGGTGGAGAGGTTGAGGGCCATCAGGGAATGCGAGCGGGAGATAGACTGGTGGAACAACTCCCTGCAAGGCCTGAAGGAGAGGCACAGGGGTGAGACTCCCCAGATGGAGGTGGACCGCCTGCCCGGTCGCTATCGGGCAGAGGGAGGGGACCCAGGAGTGGAGGAGGAATGGAGACAGGTTCCTGCTTGACGTTGCAGGAAACACCCCCCCCCACCTGCTCCACCTTCCCAGGTGCCCTTATGCAACAGATTTGAGGCCCTGGAGCTTGAGAGACCAGTGGGTGAGGATGTGGTAGAAAGTCTACCCAGGAAGCCTAGGGCGAGGAAGTCTGTTCCACGCCTCAAGACTGCTTCCACTAAGAAAGAAAGAAGGGTGATCGTTGTGGGCGACTCCCTTCTCAGGGGAACAGAGGGCCCTATTTGTCGGCCTGACCCTACCCATAGGGAAGTCTGCTGCCTCCCTGGGGCCAGCGTCAGGGACATTGCCAGAAAGCTTCCCAACCTGGTTCACCCCTCCGATTACTACCCACTACTGATAGTCCAGGCTGGCAGTGATAACATTGATGAGAGAAGCCTGAAGGCTATAAAACGTGACTTCAGGGGGCTGGGACGGTTAGTGGACGGAGCGGGAATACAGGTGGTGTTTTCGTCCATCCCTACAGTGGCAGGGAGGGGTTCAGAGAGGACACGGAAAGCCCACCTGATAAACACGTGGCTCAGAGGCTGGTGCCAACACAGGAATTTTGGGTTCTTCGACCACGGGGCGCTTTACTCGGCACCCGGCCTGATGGCCGCAGACGGGTCCCAACTGTCTCCAAGGGGAAAACGGATCCTTGCCCAGGAGCTGGCAGGGCTCATTGAGAGGGCTGTAAACTAGGTAAGAAGGGGGACGGGGATGAAACAAAGCTTGTTGGAGGTGTGCCAGGGGGAACAATGGCAAGGCTGGGGGAGAAGGCAAAGGCTCAACTGAAGTGCATCTACACTAATGCACACAGCATGGGCAACAAGCAGGAGGAGCTGGAAGCCATTGTGCAGCAGGCAGGCTATGACTTGGTTGCCATCACGGAAACATGGTGGGACCACTCTCATGAGTGCTGCAATGTCTGGCTATAGTCTCTTCAGAAGGGGCAGGCAGCACAGAAGGGGTGGTGGAGTGGCTCTCTATATTAGAGAGTGTTTTGATGTTGTGGAACTTGAGGGAATGATAAGGTTGAGTCGCTATGGGTTAGGATCAGCGGAAAGGCCAACAAGGCAGGCAGACAGCTGGCAGAAGTTGAAAAATCGACAGCGCTTGTTCTCGTGGGGGACTTTAACTTCCCAGACATATCCTGGAAGCACAACACAGCCCAGAGAAAGCAGTCTAGGAGGTTTCTGGAGAGTGTGGAAGATAGCTTCCTGACGCAGCTGGTTGGCCTACCAGGGGAGGTGCCCCGCTAGACCTTCTGTTCACTATCAGAGAAGGACTGGTGGGAGATGTGGTGGTCGGGGGCTGTCTCGGGCAGAGTGACCATGAAATGGTAGAGTTCTTGATACTTGGCGAAGTCAGGAAGGGGACCAGTAAAAATGCTGTCTTGGACTTCCGGAGGGCTGACTTTGAGCTGTTCAGGACACTGGTTGGCAGAGTCCCTTGGGAGGCGGTTCTGAAGGGCAGAGGAGCCCAGGAAGGCTGGGAGCTCTTCAGGAAAGAAATCTTAATGGCTCAGGAGCGGTCTGTCCCCACGTGCCCAAAGACGAGCCGGCGCAGAAGAAGACCGGCCTGGCTGAACAGAGAGTTGTGGCTCGAACTTAGGAGAAAAAAGAGGGTTTATAATCTTTGGAAAAGAGGGCGGGCCACTCAGGGGGACTACAAGGACGTTGTGAGGCGGTGCAGGGATAAAATTAGAAAGGCCAAAGCTCATCTGGAGCTCAATCTGGCTACTACTGTTAAAGACAACAAAAAATGTTTTTATAAATATATCAGTACAAAAAGGAGGACTAAGGAGAATCTTCACCCTTTACTGGATGTGGGGGGAAACGTAGGTACCAGAGATGGGGAAAAAGCTGAGGCACTTAATGCCTTCTTTGCCTCAGTCTATAGCAGCAAAACCAGTTGTTCTCTGGATGCTCAGTACCCTGAGCTGGTGGAAGGGGATGAGGAGCAGAATGTGGCCCCCACAATCCACGAGGAAATGGTTGGTGACCTGCTACAGCATTTGGATGTACGCAAGTCAATGGGGCCTGATGGGATCCACCCAAGGGTATTGAGAGAACTAGCGAAAGAGCTGGCCAAGCCTCTTTCCATCATTTATCGGCAGTCCTGGCTATCAGGGGAGGTCCTAGTTGACTGGCGGCTAGCAAACGTGATGCCCATCTAAAAGAAGGGCCAGAAGGTAGACCCAGGGAACTATAGGCCTGTTAGTTTGACCTCAGTGCCAGGGAAGCTCATGGAGCAGATTATCTTGAGCGTCATCATGTGGCACTTGCAGGGCAAGCAGGCAATCAGGCCCAGTCAGCATGGGTTTATGAAGGGCAGGTCCTGCTTGACGAACCTCATCTCCTTCTATGACAAGGTGACATGCTTAGTGGATGAGGGAAAGGCTGTGGATGTGGTCTACCTTGACTTCAGTAAGGCTTTTGACACCGTTCCCCACAGCATTCTCCTCAGGAAACTGGCTGCTCTTGGCTTGGACTGGCATACGCTTCGTTGGGTTAAGAGCTGGCTGGATGGCTGGGCCCAGAGAGTTGTGGTAAATGGAGTCAAATCCAGTTGGAGGCCGGTCACTAGTGGAGTCCCCCAGGGCTCGGTACTGGGGCCAGTCCTCTTTAACATCTTTATCAATGATCTGGATGAGGGGATCGAGTGCACCCTCAGTAAGTTTGCAGACGACACCAAGTTAGGTGCATATGTCGAGCTGCTCGAGGGTATGAAGGCTCTGCAGGAAGATCTGGATAGGCTGGACCGATGGGCCGAGGCCAACTGTATGAAGTTCAACAAGGCCAAGTGTCAGGTCCTCCACCTGGGACACAACAACCCCAAACAGAGCTACAGGCTGGGAGATGAGTGGTTAGAAAGCTGCCTGTCAGAGAAGGACCTGGGAGTATTGGTTGACAGTCGGCTGAATATGAGCCAGCAGTGTACTCAGGCGGCCAAGAAGGCCAACAACATCCTGGCTTGTATAAGAAACAGCGTGGCCAGAAGGTCCAGGGAAGTGATTGTCCCCCTGTACTCAGCTCTGGTGAGGCCGCACCTAGAGTACTGTGTTCAGTTTTGGGCCCCTCACTACAAGAAGGACATGGAAGTACTTGAGCGAGTCCAGAGAAGGGCTACGAAGCTGGTGAAGGGTCTGGAGAACAAGTCTTACGAGGAGCAGCTGAGGGAGCTGGGATTGTTCAGTCTGGAGAAGAGGAGGCTCAGGGGCGACCTTTTCGCACTCTACAGGTACCTTAAAGGAGGCTGTAGCGAGGTGGCGGTTGGTCTATTCTCCCACGTGCCTGGTGACAGGACGAGGGGGAATGGGCTAAAATTGCGCCAGGGGAGGTTTAGGTTGGATATTAGGAAAAACTTCTTTACTGAAAGGGTTGATAGTCACTGGAATAGGCTGCCCAGGGAAGTGGTTGAGTCACCATACGTGGAGGTCTTTAAAAGATGTTTAGATGTAGAGCTTAGGGATATGGTTTAGTGGAGGACTTGTTAGCATTAGGTCAGAGGTTGGACTCGGTGATCTTGGAGGTCTCTTCCAACCTAGACTATTCTGTGATTCTGTGATTCTGTGATTCTTCCCTAGCTTCATTATAACCAGTGTATCCGCTAGGGTGGATTCCCCAGGTCCCCGTCAGTCTTCCTTCACATGAGCCACTGATCTTCCTTTCTGGTTGTTTCATCCCTTCTCCTTGCCTTCCCATTTTTCTGGGCATTCATTTTTCCAGTGACCAAATCTTTTGCATATTGCACACTGGTCCCTGCCTAATCGAAACAGTCCTTGTCTAGGTTTCCTCTCTTCATCCTCTCTAACAACCGCCACCACCCTTCTTTGTCCTCGTCTTTGTCCTCTTCTCTATTACTGAACACTCCCCATGCCTCATCTAGCAATACTTCCAGGTTTCTGCTTTCTGTGGGATGCAGCTTCTGAAGCTTGCACCTAATATAACTTGTAGACTGTCCCAAAACCATAGAGACTAACCATTGTATTCCTACCTCTGACCCAGGATCCAGCAGTGTGTTATGGTGCATCACATCCCTTAGTCGATCTAAGAATTCGGATGGTGACTCGGAGGGACCTTGTTTGATTGCGTATAGTGCTGACCAATTGATGGTTTTGGGAATGGCTCTCTCCATTCCTTTTGAAATCCACCCCTGATATGCCTGTACCCTCTCCATATCTGTGGATCTATCTGCATTACATTTTGGATCCTGAAGGGGAAAATATTCCTTAACATCCCCTCCAGTAGTTGCATAATGATTCTCAGCCAAATCTCCTGCAGTTTTTAAAATTAGTTGCTTCTCCGTCTCAGTCATGTAGTCTAATAATAACTGCACATCACTCTAATCAGGATTATGCTGTTTTATAATAAACTGAAAATGTTTGGCTACACTTACCGGATCATTTCTGTAATCCTTAGCAACCCTTCTCCATGCTTTTAAATCGGTGGTGGAAAATGGTACCTTAATTGGCATCATCCCGCCTCCCAGAGAGGTGATTGTAAGACTGTTAGAGCCAACTTTTTCCTGGTTCCGGGAGGATACAGGGCTATCCGGGGGAGTGGAGGTTCCATCCAAGTCCGCATCCTGTTCCTGCAATCGAGGGGGAGGCTTAAGCAAATCAGTTAGATCTTGTTCTGACGCCTGGCGGGCATTATTTATTTTAGTACATCTTTGTCCAATGCTACATGCCAAGCAGCACCGCGTCAAATTACCTTTAAGTTCTTTATTATTTTCTTGCTCAAGGGTGAGTACCATAGGGTCCTGTGGTGGCACCATTCCACAGTCCCTTTGCCACTCTGGATGATTTCGGAGGGTGAAAAACATATCTGCATGTGGTGGTTTTACTCGAGTGGGCAGCCGAGCTCCACCACAACCGCTCTCTCACTCCCCCCTCCTCAAAGAGGAAGGGGGAGAAAATACAACACAAAGAGCTCGAGGTTTGAGATGAGAATGATTTAATTAAAGGGAAAGGGAATGGGGAGAAAAAGAAACAAAAGAAACAACAAGGCCGCACAGAAGCACAGACAGAAAGGAAAAAAGTTATTCTCTACTTCCCATCAATGAGCAATGTTCAGCCACGTCCTGGGAAGCAGGGCCTCAAAATGCGTACCGGTTGTTCAGGAGGACCGCCCCCTCCCCCACCGTGCACACCCACCACAGTAGTTCATCTTGTATTTATACAGAAGGGGTTACACAGGTAAGGGATCACCTATATGTATTCATGACCTCTCCCCGAAAGGGTGGGCTTTATTACAATGAGTTCCAGGAAAACGTTTCCATTGTCTCAGTCCTGTCCTGATTAGTTCACAATATCACAATACCTATAGAAATCCCTTATCTTCCGGAGCCCTCCTGTCTCAGTCCTGATTAGTTTACAGTGCCTATAGAAATCCCTTTAGCATCCATTTCTTACTTCAATCTCTTTTGAAGGAAAAATGGGCCTGAAACCTGTAGTGCAAACTATAATTAGGGATGGTCTTTTGGAGCCTTGTATGTCACCATATAACACTCCAATTTTACCAGTACAAAAGCCAGATGGTTCGTACCGATTATTACAAAATCTGAGAAAAGTTAATAACACGAAGGTGCCACCCTATGGTTCCTAACCCTTATACCCTGATGAGTTAAATCCCTTATGATCACGAATGGTTCAGCATTACAGATTTAAAGGATGCCTTTTGGGCATGCCCACTGGATCCTGAAAGTCGGGATATTTTTGCATTTGAATAGGAAGACCCAGAAAGGGGCCATAAACAACAATATAGATGGACTGTTTTGCCTCAGGGATTCACAAGGATCCTCGCCTGAGCCTATGTTATTGGCTACAGAGTATTTCTCACAGAAGGGAACAAACTGCTCCATCTGCACAGGGAATGGGAAGACGAGGGGACTTGGAAGCCGGGTGATGTGACAAGATAAGTGAACACTAGAATTAGCTGCTGGGGAAGGATTTGGGTGGTTTAGTGCTGAGATCTAAGCTGGACATACATCTAGAAGGTCTACGAGGACTGTCTGTCTTGGGGCTTCCTGAGGTCCTCAGCCATCTCCAGTCCTTTTTTATCCTGCATGTCAGCTTGCAGGTACTTGCTGGAGCATCAGATGCAGCTGGGGAGTTGGTAATAGTCTTTGCCAGAAACATCTCTACAGCTTAAAGTAACTGTTAACCCCTTCACCCTCTCACTTTTCTAATTCTTGAAGAAACAAAAGCATCAGCCTGGCAGCGGACCCATTCTATATTGTCCAGAGGAAACGTAACCATCTTGAGACAGAGCATAGCTCCAACTTCCACGCTGAGGGCTTGGTACCAACTCATCCACATCTATGGCTGTGACAGGAGGCAAGCCAGGAGCCGCAAGCTGTGCTGCTAACATTGCTTTCTAGCATCTGCCCACCACACGTATAGCCAATAATTTCCTGTGTATTTCCAGGGCCAGGCAACTTTTTTCAACTTTTTTTTTCCCTCCTTTCTTCTCAGTTCTCAAACAATTTTGATATAAGGTTTAGTAAGATGACAGCATTCACGTGCCTTTTGGACTTTGCTCTTCCTTTTCTCTCTTTTTTGGGCATTCCCAAGGCTCAGGAACAGCACTACAGGGAGGAGAGATGGTGCTGCTGGGGACATGCTCTCATAGTTTGCATCTAAAGCTGCAGTATGTCCGTGACAAACCTCTGTGGAAATGAGCAGCTCAGGGTGTGCAAGAAGGGAGAGAATGCACAAGCAGCTTTTAGGCACGTGGTCTTAATCCCCAACATAAAGCTCAGAAGTCTTGAGGACATTTCTCCCTCCCAACACCTGTAAGCATTTCCTTCTTAGAAAAACAGTGGTTGAAAGGAAAGCTTTGCTTCAGAACAAATGAGGTACCAGAAGAAAACAGAAAGGAGAGACTTTGAAGAGCTTAACAGTCCCAACTCTGCCCTTAGACACATTTCCTATGGAAGCAAGCATTTTTACTACAGCTGTACAGAGAACATGAGTGGTTCCCTGGGGAAAATGGGAACAAGTTGAGAACCTGCCCTCAGGGTACAAATCCAGGCACGAGTGAAGGGTGGTGGTCAGGAACAAAAACAAAACTAAAAACAGTTCACTATTTCCTTTGAATCAGTCACATAAGCACGAAGGCTAGACAGTTAAAGGGAGAAACTCAAGGCTGTTTGCTCTCAAACTGGCTTGGATTTACTTGTAGTGAGGATTAGCAAATAAAAGAAACCATCAGTCAAGCCAACACACTATACAAATACATTTTATTTAGAGATACCCATAGTAGGATGCACAAATACTTTTTGTTCACCAATTTTCAGATCACACAACTTCAAGTAGTGGAAAAACAAACTGCAGTTAATTACTATTATATATATAACAAGGCAGTAGTAAAAGATCCATTTGTCAGACTACAGCATGGTTAACAATACTCAGGTGAGAATATACAAATTTAGGTATTTAAAAAGTGGTCATCGCCACACACACTAACATGCTTTTTCAAAGAGCAACATCTTTCTGGCATGTGAACAGAGTAACCCGGTTAATGCAAGATGGAAAGTTAGGCTCTTTGTTTGATCTGGAAATGCATCTATTAACAGTTTTCCCCCAAACAGCAAATTAAGAGTTGTGACTGACAGATGGAAAGCAATCTGTAAAAATCACTGTTACGTTGTCCATGTAGTCAAACAACACAGAGGTGACCTAAAAAGATCAGTTCCAGCCTATATCACAACTCTTCTATCACAGTCTTCGGCAGAGTCCAGAGTACTTGATTGTATTTATCAAGCTGGCAGAAGAGCTGTAATCAGAGACCCAAACTCTTGCACCCATACTGAGTTCTTCCACACAACTGGAGATCTCAGTTCTCATATTTCAAAGATCCCACATTCAACACGCAAGCACGTCAACTGGATCATATATTGCTGGGTTTGCTTTTGTATTCTCATCTAACAGAGGGTAGAAAGTGGTGCTGATTTGAGAGAGTAGCTGCATTATTTTAAAGTTCTAAATAAAACACGTGGAGCCTGGTCTCTTCTCTCCAGTGTCTCTCTAAAACAAGGAAGTTCAGCAGGTTCCACTGCTCAATGCAATTCCCTTTTTGCTTTTAAACAGGGACAGTGCTGTATGGTGCTTGGGAAAGACCATCAAGGACTGGTGTATGGATGATAACACTTAAGAGCAAGAAACAAGAATTAAATCAGTCTTCAGTTAAACTTCTTGCATTGCAAACAAAGTGAGACAGAGACTGACTTTTGCATTATAGTTGAGAGGCACATTTTGTGTTGATGAACAGAACCCCCCAGTTAACATTGCAACTTTCTGTGGATTAGATAGAACACAGCCAAACTTCCTGTTAAAGTAATTAAAAAAAAAAAAGTTAATATGTTCTTCTATTTTAAATTCTTAAACTGCTCCCTCACCTATTCTACACAGAGATACCTTTCCATTTGTGTGTATGCAGCTGCTTTTCCTCCCAAAAATTGTTTAGGAGACCCTTGTTTCTGTGCATCTTACAAGTCGACAAAATTCTGACGCCTCACCTGGGTGGGCCCCTGTACCACATTCAGGAGAGAGATGAGAAGTCAGTAAGATTTTGTACATTTGCAGGGAATCCCAGAATAAATGAGAAAAAGGCCACCCAATTGAAATAACCAGCAGTACGGGAATTTACTCCTTCATGGCACAGGAATGAGTTTGGAGCAAAGCCCTTCAGGCTGAAAGGAGGATATCAGCTCAGGGAGACATCCAGGGCTGAGTAAAATAAACAGGCAGACAGCGAACAAGGACCCAATTCAGCAAGGTGTTGTCTGAGCAAGTGCAGAAATCTCAGACTGCAGCAGGGCTCACCCCTAGACTTGGCAGAACTGGCACCCGAACTGGTAAGCCATGAGACAACAGGGAATAGAATATGTGGAGAAAGACTCTAAATGGGATAAAAAGTCAGCAGTAAGTCAATGATGCACCTCCCTGCCTTTGTCCTCAAAGGACTTTTAGTTATGATGCTGAATAACAAGGATGTTATTAAATTGTTGATTGGCCAAGGATGCCAATTCTCTGGTTGATTAACACACCACTGGATCAGTTTTAACAAACTGAAACAGGTGCTGGTGCTGGGCGCCTCCACTTCATGATCTGCTGACATCCACCAAACAATACAGATGCATGAGAATTTCACTCTCTGTAGGCTTTGCAGAAGTGGAGTCTCCACATCTGAGTCATCCAGCCAGAAACTGAAGTTTATGGTGAAAGAACAGAGTAATCTTTCTACAGCAGCCCATGGGTTTTCTTTTCATTATAACTTGGTATTTTTCAGACTAGGCAAGCAGCTTTGAACCAATTGTTAAAAGTGAGCTGGGAAGAAATGGGAGAAGAGGAAAGTGCTGAAGATTACAAAGTAGACTGAGACCAATCTGTTCTACTCTGAAAAGTGACTGTGATAAAAATGGGACTTTACTAGATTTGAAGAAACTCTGGAGTCGACAAGAACAAAAAGAACTCCAGTTTAAATATGCACTGCGGTTCCAAGAACACATATAGTTAGAACAGGAGATACACTAACCTCAGTGCTCCTTGGCAATGTATTAATGCCAATAGCTTGATGACTAGTGATGCTGCTTCTAAAGACAAAGGTAGCCCCATGGATTAATTCAATACGTAACTTCAGTTAGTTATGGATATACAAGCCCATTTAGGGCAACAGGAAGCAAAGAAGTGTTCCTGTTTCCATGCTCTTACAAACAGATTAAGCTCAACAACTGGGAATAGACATACTCTATCCATCATACCATCCTCTACCTGCAGAAGAGGCAGAAACCTGGCCCAAATTCCAGGTGTCAGTTTAAAAACCAAAATATACCATTTGCCAATTCAGAAGACAAAGCTAAACATGTCGTGCCTTTGTCTCAGGAAGAAAAAATAAATCACTTTTCAGAGAGGAAAAAGTTTACAAGGTAACTCTGAACACTGAGCCCCATGTGCAGACAGGGTAGTTTTGCTTACTATTGGCAGCTTTCCACTGTTCCATTTGCAAGCTGCATCAATAACTTTAAACAGTTTTACCTTACAGCTAAAAACATGCACTATAACATTTGAAAAGAGCTGTTACTGTTTCACTTGACAGCTTCTGTGATAGATCGGGATCCGGTGCTGTTCCAACACAGCTCATGACAGAAACAGCGAGCTGAGAAAGGCTCTGTTAAATGGGTGGAATTGCAGGTGTTGTTAACATCAGAACCTGGATTCAGAACAGAAGCCAGCAAGTGTCAGCGAGTCCTGATCCCCACCCCTCCCTGGCTTTGTATCTTTAAATACATTTGGGGAAAAAAAAACATTAAAAACAGTTCACTGTAGGACATGCTACCCTCAGGCAACAAGTTGTGGTCACCACACATTTTAAAAACACCTTGTGTAGTTTGTGCATCATATACAAGTACATCAGAGGCAATGGGGAAGATCCAGCATTTGTGTACACATTAACAAACAAGCGAGTACTGATAGATGTCATGGGTGAGACCGATCCCAAGACAAACCAGTGCGTTGATCTGCATCTACACCACATCCTAAAACAAATTAAATGAGTCACGATTAACGGTACAAACCTGTTGCAACTTCAACACATACATCTTAGAAAAAGACAATGCACGTACCCAGCCCTAAGACAGTGATGAGTTGGTGAGATAACTTTACAAAGATCAAGGTACCAGAAGAGAAAGGCATGTTAACCTCTGGTTGGTCCATTTCGGTATCATTTGGATGAGTCAGTGATTTATATACCCTGAGACTGTGGGAGGCCTTGAAAAGGAAAGGAGACCAGGAGAATGGGCAAATAAAAAGTACAAGTTTAATGAGATTAAGATTCAGCACCTGAATTTTCCCTTTTAATAAGGAAATCTAAAAAAGCAGTTCCTAAGTAAACCAAGTATTGACTCCTACATTTTTGTTCTGAGGTAAAAGAATTGACATCTAGGACTAGAGACATCTCATTATATGCTTCAAGTGCTTTTATATACACCCCTCTCATGGTTTCAGTCTGATGGCCAGAATTTGTATGGAATCAAGTGTTTTACTTGGTGATTTTTCAGTCCAGAAGTGGCAGCCACTTTCCCAGCTCCACCAGCCCTGGCACCCTGTGTTAGGTCTGTGTGCACTTCCTTAGACCATTCCGCTCCCAGCAGGTCCCAAGAGGGAGAAGCTGTTAGAAAATGGCACTCAGTTTTAAATTGAAAAGATTCCTTTTTTGTCAAAAACATTTATTTTTTTAATTAGCCAAGCACCACATGGTTCTGATAAAGCCAGCAAGCATCACAGGAAAAAGATACTTCCTAATTTAAATCCTTAAAAATTAACATGGAAAAACCAAGAATGAAAGGGACATCTATTTCACCTCTGAAAACATTTCTGATTAAGCCCTTTTACAAGTATCTCCTGAGCAATGAATAAGCATCCCCTCTGTATTTTTAAGCTCCTCAGGTGTTCCGAGACCAATACCAACCACTTGGCTGGGCTTTCACCTTTTTTCTCCTTGTGTTCCCTTGCCTGTCCTCACCACAGTGAAAAGACTGCTCAAAGAGGCAGGGGAAAGCACCCAGGAGATCCCTTCAGATGAGACATGGCAGTATTCTTTCCACCCTCTTGTCTGCAACATGGACAAATTCCTGGTGTCTGTGCTTCAGAGACCTTAAGATAAGCTACTGAAGGCACTGCAACACTCAGAAATGCATTTTAAGTTGAGGTCACACCGTGGGCTGGGGCTGCAGGGTGACCAGCAGTGCACAAAGGGGAATTTTCACTTGACTTCAAGCCAGAGAGCACAGAGCACAGCAGTCCAGGACTCAACACGAGCTGGCTGAAGAATCTGCTCTGCCTGCAGCACATGCAGCCCTGCAACAGCATCCCTACAGATGAGCTGTACCCAAGTTCAGTGACTGAGTCAGAGCAGCAATTGCAACATCAACTAATTAAGAACCTCTCTGACACCTTGAAGAAGTGAGTTTATGGAAAATAAGGGTATCAGACCACCGCAAATAGATCTCAGAGCTCCCACCTGGCTGCTGTAAGATGCTGCTGCACTGCTGAGCTGCAGCGACTCGTGGCCAATCTGTTCTTGGTTTCTTGCAATTAAACAAAGCAGACAACCTCCAAAAAGAAGTCTAGGCAAGCCTGCTTTATTTCACAGATGCACCAGGCGAGGGACATCCATTCACAAGCTCAGTTAGTGCCTCTCAGCTGAGGGGCAGAAATTAAGACACCAAAACCACCACTTAACAGAGCTGGATCAAAACTTTAATCTTGTAGCTCTGCAGCTGCAAGCTATATACAAAGCAAGTGCTCAGCTCAGGTGAAGGAAGGGAATGAAATTCTAGAGAAGAGTGACTGATACAGAAGTATCTTAATCCTTAAGATACAAAAAAGCTGCCAAAGACTTGAAATGGAGGCAGCAAAGATATCCCCATGAAGACATTCAGGAGTCTCCCTCACTAAGGGAGTCACAAGAGTCACCTGCAACGTGAACGTAACCTTTAAGGACAGACTGAATCCAGTCGGCTCACTGAGTGCTCTTGCAAAGCATCTTAAAATGGATCTATGGGGAAAAATGAACAATTGAGACTAGGAACAAACACCTATGAAACTATTCTTTGGTAATTTACTCACCTTGGACCAACACCAGCAGCACTGATGAGGGAACCAAACAAGTGGACTTGCTTCTTTACAACAGAAAGAGGCTGAGCACCACTCCCACTGCCATGCTCAAGCTAACACAGCTCTGTAGCTTCTGCTTCCTCAGGAATGTCCATCATGTAACACCCAATTGTTATTGAGGGGTGGCTACCCAGCACGTACAAGCTGGGTATTACTGAACCTGTAATTAAGTCACTGGTTCGATTGTATGTGAAAATGAATACGGGAAATCTAATACCCAAATTAATATGGCAGTCTACCGAAAAGTAGAGGGGTAAAATGAACAGCTTCCTACACTCAATAGCAGCACAAGATCCCATGTTCCTGAAAGGTCAAATAGCAGGAACAAAAGGTCTGAAGGTCTGTTACAATTAGTTATTTTCTCTCCTTCAGGTGCCCGATGTGAGATAAAGCAGGGTCTGCTCCTTTTCAGGAACAGACTGCTACACTGTGTAATCCCATCAGTCAAACATGTAAGACAGGGCCTCACTGCTCAGCATTACTGATGAAGATGCCGTGCACAAAGAGAAGAGGACACTGCCAGACTAGCTCCTGTCAGCCTGGCAGGAACAGCTTCAGAGACTACAACTACTCTCCTGTGGTGCTGTCATCTCCAGCAGAGACAGGAGAACAGAGCATGTCCCAGCCTTGTCTTTTCTCCTCAGCTTCAACCAAGTGCTCGTTTGGCACCAAAGCAGCAAGGTCCAGGTGCACGCTGCTCCAGCGACAATGAGGGCAGGGGGCAGGCATTCGTCCCAGCAGAGGACAGAGGCATCGGTAACATGGCAAGAGTTCCTGGTGCTGCCAAAAGACCAGGAGGAGCACCCCAGAGCCCTGCATTTTAGCCAAGTGGTAGAGAAGACCGGTACACTGGAATGCACACGCTTTACAGGTGGACCCAAAAGGCATCAGACCTATCCTCCCCAACCACAGTCCCATGGGAACTTCAAGGCAGTTCAAATGGAAAAGGCAGCAGGGGGCTCCAGGAAAAGACTGAGCATCTCCTACAGCAAGCTAGATGATGGCGGATGCTAATGCACCATGAGCTAACAGCAAGTTATCTTGCTACATCTTGCTACTTGGTAAGCTTTTAGCCTGATTTAGAAAAGTCTGAGACAAACTCTTTAACCTTAGAGAAAAAAAAAGTTTCTTTATTCTACTGGCTTATCAAAGGAGATGGCTAACAACCTGAACATCTAAAAAAAAAAAAAAGTTTCCACTGAGAGGAGGCTGAAGGAATTTTAGTAGATAAGATAGGCTAATGAGCATGTGAAAGGAAGCCAAAAGAATTTCACTAGGTAAGATAGGCTAATGAACGTGTGAAAGGAAGCCAAAGGAATTTTAGTAAATAAGACAGGCTAAGGGACATGTACTATATCCACTACCTATTGTGCACGAAAAACAGTTCCTGATAGAAAACAGGAAACACATTTCAAGAACCAACTGAAACCGAATCTGCAGTTTAAGCAGAAGCTGAGAAGCTTATGAGTCTGTGCTAAGATGAGAGGCCAACCAGAGGTGATGAGGAAGACTCACTAATCTTCATCCCCATGACCCCCGGCGACCACTACCAGAAAACACTGCGCAAACGTGGATAGGAGGAATCTATGAAAATGACTCCCTGGAACTAATTTTAATACAAAGCGGGGATAGGCCATGCATATGTATAGGCGTCTCGAGAAACTTCATGCATATGTAACTCTTAACCACATATAACCA
>JAACYO010018339.1:0-25596 GCA_011074415.1 Stictonetta naevosa | reverse complement strand
TTATCACCAACCATGGGGCTTGTCGACCCCCATGGCCACACTCCCACATTTTACCACTGTAGTAAATATTCTTAGCTGTTATTTAAAGAAATGGCCACAGCCTCTGTGTTTGTTTAGATTTTGTGGCCCATTTGTTGTTTCTCATTTTCCTATCTGAGGATAATTATTTTTAAATTAATCATACATAAATAGTCTGTATCGTCTCTAAAACTGAGTATTAAAAAAACATATATAATGGCAAATGTGTGCATGCTGAATTGCAAATTGCATACTCTGATTATTTAGTCATACTGACCTTATGTTATTTTTTTGCCTGGTATTTGTTAGATGTGTTGCCATAAAGAGAGAAAAGGTTTGCAAGGTACCTATCCAACATTTTTTTTGTCCCTGTAGAAAAGGCCAGTGGAAAACAAACAAAAACCAACCAACCAACAACAGCAACAACAAAAAACTGGCAACTTGCCTTGGCATCAACAGTCTGTAAATTGTTGACAAATGGTCTGGCTGCATTTCTCCAACAAAAGTAGCTTTGTAGGAGATTTGGCCTCATGGAACTCCTCTTTCCCATGAAGTAGCTAGAAGTACAAGAAAAAAAAATCTTTATGATTAATTGCCACTATTGCCACTTTTTCAGCTATTGGTTCATTTAAGAGCAAGGCAATGGGTAGTTTCTCAGCACTGATATAGTTTTCAATAGGTGATTCATAATTCTAGAGAGTCTGAATATGCGTTTTTATAGGAAAGATTTTCCTTGGTGAGGACCAAGGAAACAAGGTTTCCTGACTTATTTCTTGGGTCATTTATTAATATATGCATTACCTTTGTTTCATAACTGTGCCGTTTCCCTAAAATATCATAGGGTGACAAGCTATATACATAGAGACGTGGATCATATCCAGTTCCTATGCTTTGATCTAATGTCTCAAAGAAGTTGTTAATGTCCACTAAACAGGTTCTCTCTTATAGAGTGCCTGATTTCCTGTTTCATTACTATAAGCATAGAGTTAAGGGTAAAAAAGTCATCACAGAAAGACTGCATAGTACATTGTCATGCCTTAAACAGAACTAAATCCATTATGTTGTTCATATAGACATTTGCCTAATTTCTTTATGAATACTTTCACAACATCCATCGGTAATATAAATCAACAATAAATCACCTAGTACTATTAGACTTACAAAAAACCTGCTGCAATTCCAGCCCATTATTACTCTTCCCACACCTAGGAAAAAGGAACAGCATCTCTTACTCTGTTTCCTCCTCTAAACACAGCATTTTTATGTGTTTGAAAAAGGATATGATGTCTACTAAGGAGCTGGACCAGTCATTGTCCAGTCTTTTTTTTTTTTCTAAAAAAATGTTTTTCAACACAGTTGTTACATACATATTCTTTTTGCAGAATCATATCCCATTTCTTCAGGTCATTACATCATTTTTTTTTTACAAAAGAAGCATGAATTCTAAACCTCAGGTAGACACTTCAACCCTCCATTTCTCATTAGCCTCAGATCACTTGCAAGTTTAATATGCATGCCTTTTATTTTATTATTCAGATCATTAATCAATATGTCATAATACTGTGCATATCCCTGCAGAACTTCATTCTGTCTTGTTTGTCGATAAATCATTGATAATTTTTGGTTTTGCACTCACATCTCTGAAATTTTGTTTGGACTGTATATTCTTAGTAGCCTTAAAAATGTGTCATGTTATCATCAGAGGTACAATCACACCCCATTCCTGTCATATCCTAGTGTATCTTAGCTGGTAAGTGTAGGTACAATCTAAGTCTCACATGTAGAGACAACCTTTGGAAGATAAGAAATATCCCTTCATTTCATCCAGGAATTTGCATCATGGACACAATTATAGATTGACATGGCTGTTTCAAAGATGTCTTGCATGATTTTTACTGGAACATTTTCCTACTCTCATATAGTGAAATGTATAGCAAAGTGTGGTTTGTACACTCAGGGGGAGGAGGTGGAAGAGGG
Source organism: Stictonetta naevosa (assembly GCA_011074415.1). NCBI lineage: Eukaryota > Metazoa > Chordata > Aves > Anseriformes > Anatidae > Stictonetta > Stictonetta naevosa. Next base: position 23,601 of record JAACYO010018339.1, on the reverse strand, counting down.
TGGATATGGGGTGAAGGTGCTTTTAGTTTCTTTCCTTTGTTTCTCACTTCTCTAGCTTGTTAGTAATAGGTAATAAATCTTACTGTCTCCCTACTCTGAGTCTGTTTTGCCCGCCACAATAATTACTGTGCGATCTCCCTGTCCTTATCTCAACCCTTGAGCCCTTTTCATTGTATTTTCTCCCAGTTCCTCTTTGAGGAGGGGGAGTGAGAGACTGGTTGTGGTGGAGCTCGGCCGCCCACCCGAGTAAAACCACCACACCCCTGAGATTTGTGAGGAAAGAAATCCTATTCCTGGTGGAGGAGGATCAAGTTAGGGAACAGTTAAATAGACATAAATAATTCCATGGGACCTTACAGGATACACCCAAAGGTGCTCACAGATCTGGCCAGTGTTATTGTGAGGGAAATCTCAATTGTTTTTGAAAGGTGGTGGTAATCAGGAGAGGATCCTGAGGACTGGAAGAAATCAAGTGTCACTCCAATAAGTACAAGAAAAAAGATCCAGTGAGCTACAGGCTGGTCAGCCTCATCTTGATCCCTGGGAAGCTGATGGAACAAATAATCCTGGAAACCATTTCCAAGCATATGAAGGATAGAAGATGATGATCAGGAACAGTCAACTTAGATTTATGGAGCAGAACTCATGTCTGTCCAACCTGATGTTGATCTTTGCCCAAAGAGGCTGTGGAGTCTCCATTCTTGGAGATATTCAAAATCTGACCGGACATGGCCCTGGACAAACTGCTGTAACTGAGCCTGCTTAAAAAGGGGATTGGATTAGATGATCTCCAGTGCTCCCTTCTGGCCTCAGCACTTCTCTGACTTTATCAATTGTCATGTAATTTAATTGCCAAAATCTAATGTATTTTCCCTGGATATGGGGGGAAGGTGCTTTTAGTTTCTTTCCTTTGTTTCTCACTTCTCTAGCTTGTTAGTAATAGGCAATAAATCTTACTATCTTCCTACTCTGAGTCTGTTTTGCCCATCACAATAATTATTGAGTGATCTCCCTGTCCTTATCTCAAACCTTGAGCTCTTTGTGTCATATTTTCTCCCCATTCCTCTTTGAGGAGGGGGAGTGAGAGAGTGGTTGTGGTGGAACTCGGCTGCCCAACCGAGTAAAACCACCACTAGCCAAACTGAATTCCAGTTGGGCTTTGGTCTCACTGCACAACTTGACAACAGCTCTATAGTCCTCCTGTGCTGTCTGCCCTTTCTTTATAGTTCATAAGCTCACTTTTTTCTTCCTGAGTTCCTGAAGAAGCTCTCTGTTTCACCCTGTCTATTTTGAATATCTTTAATGATATATGAATGGATGTCTTTTATGAGGCTGCAAAGAGCCAAATTTGGGTAAATTGATGTCGTGTGGGTGGAGGGTTCAACTGAGAATCACAGAATCACAAAATTGTAGGGGTGGGAAGGGACCTCAAGAGATCATTGGGTCCAACCCCCCTGCCAAAGCAGGTTCCTTAGAGCAGGCTGCCCAGGTAGGCGTCCAGACGGGCCTGGAATATGTCCAGAGAAGGAGACTCCACAACCTCCCTGAGCAGCCTGTTCCAGTGCTCCGTCACCCTCACGTGAAGAAGTTATTTCGCATGTTGGTGCGGAACTTCCTGCGATCCATTTTATGGCCATTGCCCCTTGTCCTGTCCCCACAAACCACTGAAAAGAGGTTGGCCAAATCCCACTGTCTCCCACACTTAACATACTTGTAAACATTGATAAGATCCCCTCTCAGTCTTCTCTTATCAAGGCTGAACAGACCCAAGTCTCTCAGCCTTTCCTCATAGGGAAGATGTTCCAGGCCCCGTATCATCTTTGTTGCTCTCCGCTGGAATCTTTCCAGAAGATCCCTGTCCTTTTTCTACTGGGGAGCCCAGAACTGGACACAGTACTCCAGGTGAGGCCTGACCAGGACAGAGTAGAGGGGGAGGATCACCTCCCTTGACCTGCTGGCCACGCTCCTTTATTAAAAGGATGCCAGGATCCCATAGGCCTTCTTGGCCACTAGGGCACACTGCTGGCTCATGGTCAACCTGTCGTCCACCAGGACCCCCAGGTCCTTCTCCTCAGAGCTCCTCTCCAGCAGGTCATCCCCCAGCCTGTACTGATACATGCGGTTGTTCCTTCCCAGGTGCAGGACTCTACACTTGCTCTTGTTATACCTCATTTGGTTTCTTCCTGCCCAGCTCTCCAGCCAGTCCAGGTCTTGCTGAATGGCAGCACAGCCTTCTGGCATGTCAGCCACTCCTCCCAGCTTTGTGTCATCGGCGTACTTGCTGAGGGTGGACACTATTCCCTCGTCAAGGTCGTCGATGAAGATGTTGAACAAGACCGGACCCAGCACTGACCCCTGGGGAACACTGCTAGTCACAGGTCTCCAGCCGGACTCTGCGCCGCCGATCACCAGCCTCTGAGCTTGGCCAGTCAGCCAGTTCTCAACCCACCTTACTGTCCACGCCTCTATCCCACACTTTCTCAGCTTTGCTATCAGGATGTCGTGGGAGACAGTATCGAAAGCCTTGCTACAGTCAAGGTAGATGACATCCACTGCTCTCTCCCCATCTACCCAGCTGGTGATGCCATCATAGAAGGCAAAGAGGTCGGTTGAACATGATTTTCCCTTGGTGAACCCATGCTGACTACTCCTCATAACATTCTTTTCCGATTGCTTGGAGATGGCATCCAGAACAAGTTGTTCCAACACCTTTCCAGGGACAGAGGTGAGAGTGACTGGCCTGTAGCTTCCCGGATCCTCCTTCCTGCCCTTCTTGAAGACCAGAGTGACATTGGTTATCCTCCAGTCTTCAGGCACCTCTCCTGTTCTCCAGGACCTTTCAAAGATGATAGAGAGTGGTTTGTTGATCACCTCTGCCAGCTCCCTTAGCACACGTGGATGCATCCCATCGGGACCCATGGATTTGTGTGCGTTGAGCCCACTCAGATGCTCCCGAACCAATCCCTCATCAACCAGGGCGGAGACCTCCATTTACCAGACCATTTCTCCTCCCTCCAGGGTCGAGGTGTCCCGGGGGGTAGTCCTTGAAGCAAAGACTGAAGCAAAGAAAGCATTCAGTATCTCTGCCTTCTCGGCATCTCCCACTACCAGGACACCCCCCTCGTTCAGCAAGGGACCCACATTATCCCTAGTCTTCCTTTTACTGTTTACATACTTAAAAAAACCTTCTTATTATCCTTTATCTCTTTTGCAAGCCTCATGTCTAGGTGGGCTTTAGCCCATCCTTGCAGGCCCTGACAACACTTCTGTACTCCTCCCAAGAGGACAGGCCCTTTTTCCACATTTCATAGACCTTCCTCTTCCTTTTGATCTTATCGATGAGCTCCTTGCTCATCCACGCAGGTTTCCTGCCCCCTTCCACGATTTCCTACCCTTTGGGATGCACCGATCCTGAGCTTGGAAGAAATGCTGTTTAAATGTTGCCCAGCTCTCACAAGTACCCTTGCCTTCTAGCAAACGAGCCCATGAGATACCCCCAAGCAGGTCCCAGAAGAGGTCAAAGCTGGCTCTCCAAAAGTCCATGGCATCAATCCTGCTTTTTGCCTTACTTCTTCCACCAAGTTCCATCTTGAACTCCACCATCTCACGGTCTCTGCATCCCAAGCTGACCCCAACCTTCACATCCCTAACAAGCCCATCCCTGTTGGTAAGAACAAGGTCCAGAAGCACCCCCCGCCTCGTCGGCTCCTCCACCACCTGCGTCAGAAAATTATCTTCAATGCATTGTAGGAACTGTTTGGACTGCGCATGCCTGGCCAAGTTGTTTACCCAACAGATGTCTGGATAATTGAGGTCCCCCATGAGAACCAGCACCCGGGATCGTGAGGCTACTAGCAGCTGCTTGTAGAAGGCCTCATCTACCTCCTCCTCCTGATCTGGTGACCTGTAGTACACCCCCATAACAGTGTCCCCCATACCAGCCTGCCTTAATTCTCACCCACAAGCTCTCCACTCATCCTTCACCCTCCCCCAGGTGGAGCTGGGTACATTCTACTTGCTCCCTCACATAAAGGGCAACTCCTCCCCTTCGCTTCCCCAGCCTGTCTTTCCTAAAAAGGACATAGCCCTCCATGACAGCGTTCCAGTCATGCGAGCTGTCCCACCACGTCTCTGTGATTGCAACGAGATAGTGGCCCTGCGACTGAACACAGATCTCGAGCTCATCCTGTTTTTTTTCCCATGCTCCGCACATTGGTATACAGGCACTTTAGGGAAGCAGCAGGCGCAGTTACCCCTGGAGGGATGCAAGAAGAAGATTCCGGACGGGGTATCGGGATCATTACCTTCTCTCGGACAATCCTATGAGACAACTCAGAAGTATTTCCCTACTATCTTCAACAGTGACAGCAGTGACAACTTCCCCCAGCCCTTCTCTGTCATTTACAGCTCCCCTCCCTTCCCCTGTCAAACCTAGTTTAAAGCCCTGGTAATCAGCCCAGAGAGCTTGCTCCCCAACACACTTGTGCCCCACTTGCTGAGTTGGAGTCGGTCAGCAGCCCACATATCCGGTTTCTCAAAGGACTGCCCAAGGTCAAAATACCCATAGCCTTGGTCCAGACACCACCCCCTCAGCCAGTTGTTCACCTGTCCCTTTCTGCTCCTTCTTTCTGGGTCCCGGTCACCCAGCAGGAGGACAGAGGAGAACACTACCTGCACTCCCGATCCCTTCAACGACCTTCCCAGGGATACAAAGTACTTTTTAATATTCCTAATTTTTCTTGTCGCAGCTTCCCGGGATCCAACCTGAATGACAACAGGAGGACAGTAGTCCTCCAGTTTAATGAGCTGTGGCAGAGCCTTCCTAACGTCTCTGACACGTGCTCCAGGAAGACAGCACACCTCTCTGGATAGGTTATCCAGGTGAGAAATGGGAGCCTCAGTGCCTCTTAGCAAGGAGTCTCTGATCACTAAGACTCTCTGCCCTTTTTTTGTGGCGCTGGTTGCGATGCAGTGCCCCGTCTGGCCCTGCTCCCTATGCTCGGTACTTCCCCCAATCTTGACAGGCTTCTCAGGGTTCCGACTACTGTCCAGACCCTCAACCTCTTCCTTTTCCTGCCTGAGAGCCTCAAATCTATTACCCAGGGACAACGTGGGGGTTGGTGGCACCATGGGTGTTGGGGGCAAATGTCTCTTTCTGCTTCGAGCTGAGACGAGGGTCCAGCCCCTTTCCTCTTGCGGGTTGTCAAGCCCTCTGTACTGCATGTGATCAGCTGGGTCAGCTAATACCCCATGTAGGGACTTAGGAGGGGGCTGCTGGGCATCAGCAGGGGCAGGTTGATACCTCCTATCCGTCACCCTCAGAGACTCCCAGGAGCCCCTCAGGCTGCCTATTTCTCACTGCAGCCCAGCCACCTGCTTGAGGAGTTCCTTGAGCAGGGCACACCTGCACCAATGATAGCCCTCTCTTCCCTCAGGACCCAGGTGGGCCTCCAAATTCTGGAGCTCCCCGCAGTCTCCAGTCTGGACTGCCACTTCACCCCTCAGGGGATCCATTGCCCAGGCGCTGACTGCCCAGGCGCTACCACCATTTCGCAGCCACTTGCCAATGCAATAAGCTCCGCGGCAGACGCGTTCTGCAGCAGAGCAGGGGATAGAGGCGGGCAGGGCTTTTTTTTGGCATTGAGGCCACTCGAGGCAGCCGAGGGAGCCGCCAGGACCCAGCAGCCCTCGCAAGGTAGGCTGACGAGGCGTAGGCAGAGCCAGCAGCGCCCCCTCCCCAGCCGTTCAAAAGCAGCCCCTAGGGAGCGCGGCAAACAGGATGGGCAAACAGGGCGTGGTGCGTCAGAAGGGCATGGCGCAGCAGTTTGTGCAGCAGTTCGCACAGGCAGGGCGAGCAGGGAGGGACTCTCGCCACTCTTTTGCAGCAGTCTTTCCCATCAGTACTTGTAACCTGCTTGCGAGGAACCTGGCCATGGTATCAACCAGGCAGAAAACCATGGCCTCTGCATATCTCGCAGCCTCTCCAGCCACAGTCACCGATGTGGCTACTCAGACGGAGGGCTCGGGGAAACACGCGGCCATCCAGGTCTTGGGCTGCAGGTTGTGCCCGAGTCTTCTGTCAATATCTGACAGCAGCACCGGTGGATATGCCTGTGGGAGGTGTGCCCAGGTTGAAGAGCTGCTCAGCCAGGTAGCAGAGCTTCAGGAGGAGGTGAGCAGGCTCAGGAGCATCAGGGAGTCAGAGAGGGAAATTGACTGGTAGAGGTCTACTCTACCCTCTCTGAGACAGACTCACGAGCCTGCCACAGCACAAGTGTCTCGTGCTACGCAGAAGACAAAAGTTCCCTCATCCCGCAAGGCAGTAGGAGGGGACCTAGGCCAAGGGGGGGAATGGAGGCAGGTTCCTGTTCGGGGTGGTAGGCGAGCCCTGTCCCTGCCCACCTCACCTTCCCATCTATCCTTATATAACAGGTATGAGGGTCTAGAACACAACAGTCAGAACAACGATGTAGACGAAAGCCCGTCCCAGTTGGAGAGGGTGCCTAAGGCAATGCAACCTACCTGCCGCATTGCTACATCTTCTGTCAAGAAAGAAAGACAGGTTATTGTCATGGGGGATGCCCTTCTGAAAGGGACAGAGGGCCCGATATGCCAACTGGACCCAACCCACAGGGAAGTCTGTTGCCTCCCTGGGGCTCGGGTGAGAGACATTGCTAAGAAAGTCACTCGCCTTGTATGGCCCACTGACTACTACCCGCTACTGGTCTTTCAGACTGGTAATGATGAGGTAGCAAGGAGAAGTCCGAGAGTAATCAAAAGGGACTTTAGGGCTTTGGGGTGACTACTTAAGGGATCAGGGGCACAGGTTGTGTTTGCCTCTGTCCTTCCGATAGGGGGGATTGATGTTGACAAGCAGACTCATCACATTAACACGTGACTTTGGGACTGGTGTAACCAGCAGAACTTTGGGGTTTTCGATCATGGGAAGGTCTATGTGACACCGGGCCTGCTGGAACCAGATGGGATGCGCCTCCCTCAGAGGGGGATAAGGATTTTTGCTCAGGAGCTGGCAGGGGTGATAGATAGGGCTTTAAACTAGAGTCAAAGGGGGAAAGGGATAAAACCAGGCACGCCGGTGATGAGCTAAGGGATGGTGCGCTAGAATCAGAGGGACTGTGCGCTAGTGAGGTCCTTTGGTCTGCTCCACAAGGTGCTGCGTGTAGGGAGGCTCATTTGAAGTGCTTCTACACAACACATGCAGTATGAGGAATAAAATGGATGAGCTAGAAGTCTTGGCCCAGTCCCACAGCTACAACATCACTGGCATAAGTGAAACCTGGTGAGATGAGTGCTGTGGCTGGTGTGCTGCAATAGATGGTTACAGGCTCTTCAGGAGGGACAGGCAAGGTAGGTGAGGTGTGGGGGTGGGGATGTATGTGAAGCAGGGGCTGGACTGTGTGGAACTTCAAGTTGCCGATGGCAAAGTTGAGAGCCTCTGGGTAAGGATTAAGGGATGAACAAATAAAGGGGATGTCCTTGTGGGAATCTATTACAGACCACCTGGCCAGGACGACAACGCCGATGAATTATTCTTTGCGGAACTAAGAGATGCCTTGAGATAAACTGCCCTTGTACTTATGGGGGATTTCAACTTGCCAGACGTCAACTGGGATCACCACACGGCTGACACGAGCAAGTCCAGGAGGTTCATAAAGCACCTAGATGATAACTTCTTGGTGCAGGTGCTAAGGGAGCCAACTAGGAAAGGTGTCCTCCTAGATCTGTTCCTGGAGAACAGAGAGGGTCTTGTGGGGGACATGGCAATTTGCAGCCGTCTCGGTCATAGTGACCATGAAGTGGTTGAGTTTAAAATTTATGGCGACAGAAGGAAAACTGCCACCAAAACTTCAGCCCTGGATATGGGGAAAGCAGACTTCAGGCTGCTCAGGGAACTAGTCAGCAAGGTCCCCTGGGGAACTGCTTTTGAAGGCACTGTTGTCCATCATTGCTGGTCAATCTTTAAGCACTGCCTCCTAAAAGCACAAGATCAGGCAATTCCAAAATATCGGAAGTCAGGCAGGTGGTGCAGAAGGCCGGCCTGGACGACTGGGGATCTTCTGCTGGAGCTTAGGTGAAAAAAGAAAGTGTACAGCTGCTGGAAGGAGGGTCAGGCGATGAGGAAGGAATACAGGGATGCTGTTCATGTTTGTAGGGAGAAAATTCGTGTGGCCAAAGCCCAACTAGAGTTGAAGCTGGCCATGTCTGTGGGAGACAATAAAAAAAGTTTTTTTAGAAAAAAAGGAGAACAGAAAAAGGACCAAAGAAAACATAGGTCCGATACTTGATGGGGAAGGTCTCCTCACAGACAATGACGTAGGCAAAGCAGAGACATTTTATGCCTTCTTTGCCTCCATCTTCAACACTGATGATGGGCTTCGAGACCCAGGGTGCCCTGAGCTGGAGGACCATGACGGTGGGAATGATAAACTCCCCACCAACCCTGAACATGTGCAGGATTTGCTGCTCCACCTGGATCCATACAAGTCCATGGGTCCAGATGGGATTCATCCCAGGGTGCTTAAAGAGCTGGCTGATGTCATCGGGGGACCTTCTCAATTATTTTTCAATGATCTTGGGAATCTGGAGTGGTAGACAGGAAGCTGGCAAATGTTGTGCCAGTTTTCAAGAAGGGCAAGAAAGAAAAGCCTAGCAATTACAGGCCTGTCACTCTCACGTCAGTGCCTGGTAAAATTATGGAGAAGATGATCCTTGAAGTTATTGAAGCGCACCTGGGGGACAATGCAGTCATTGGTCCCAGCCAACATGGGTTCATGAGGGGTAGGTCCTGCCTGACAAATTTGATTTCCTTTTATGATAAGATCACCTGTCTAGTCGACCAAGGGAAACCAGCTGATGTGATCTTTTTGGACTTCAGCAAGGCTTTTGACACAGTTTCCCATAGGATCCTCCTGGACAAAATGTCCAGCATACAACTAAACAAAAACATCACACGATGGGTGAACAATTGGCTGACGGCCAGGGCTCAAAGGGTTGTGGTAAATGGGGCCACATCAGGCTGGTGGATGGTCACTAGTGGGGTCCCCCAAGGCTCCATTTTAGGTCCAGTCCTTTTCAATGTTTTTATAAATGATTTGGATGTAGGACTAGAAGGTGTTTTGAGCAAATTTGCCGACAACACCAAACTTGGAGGAGTTGTGAACACAGATGAGGGTGGAAAGTCCTTGCAGAGAGATCTGGACAGATTGGAGAGCTGGGCGATCACCAACTGCATGAAGTTTAACAAAAGCAAGTGTTGGGTCCTGCACCTGGGACGGGGCAACCCTGGCTATATGTACAGACTGGGTGACGAGACACTGGAGAGCAGCCCTGCAGAGAGGGATCTGGGGGTCGTGGTTGGCAGCAAGTTGAATATGAGCCAGCAGTGTGCCCTGGCAGCCAGGAGGTCCAACTTTACCCTGGGGTGCATCAAGCATGGCATTGCTAGTTGAGGGAAGTGATTGTCCCGCTCTACTCTGCGCTGCTGCGGCTTCACCTCAAGTACTGTGTACGCTTCTGGGCACCACAGTATAAAAAGGACGTGAAACTGTTGGAGAGTGTCCAGAGGAGGGTGAAGAAGGGCCTAGAGGGAAAGATGTATGAGGAACAGCTGAGATCACTGGGTCTGTTCATCCTGGAGAAGAGGAGGCTGAGGGGAGACCTCATCACGGTCTACAACTTCCTCACGAGGGGGAGTGGAGAGGCCGGTGACCTATTCTCCGTAATCACCAGTGATAGGACCTGCAGGAACAGTGTTAAGCTGAAGCAGGGGAAGTTTAGGCTGGACATCAGTTAGAGGTTCTTCACCAAGAGGGTGGTTGCGCACTGGAACAGGCTCCCCAGTGAATTATTCACTGCACCAAGGCTGTCTGAATTTAAGAACCGATTGGACCGTGCACTTAGTCACATGGTCTAAAATTTTGGGTAGATCTGTGTGGTGCCAGGAGTTGGACTTGATGATCCTTATGGGTCCCTTCCAACTCGGGATATTCTATGATTCTATGATTCTATAACTTCATATATCTCTTACCAAGGGCCTAACTTAATCTCTCATATTGAGGGCATAACTTCATTATCCTTGTTGCCTCCCCATCTTGAGGACAGGCTCCCTTCTTATACCATTTGCCCCACAACAGTACTTTCCCACTAACTATTCATTGGTCAACAACTTTACCCAGCAACCACAAACATCCAGCAACTTCCATGCCTTAACGGCTGGAGAACAAGCAAGGAGTCTCCTGAATCACCCTTCTTTGTTCCCTCTAAACTCTTTACATTCTTGATGGCCTCATCGTTAAGAGTCTGATGTTATCACCAACCATGGGGCTTGTCCACCCCCATGGCCACACTCCCACATCACTGATATGCAGTGTCAACTATACTGGGATGCTTCATCACTCTGATTGTATTTCTGCTGCCTCTAACCTGCTGCCTACCTTCTCTGGTTAGAATATAATATAATCCATGAGTTTTTCTGCATATTTCCTGTCACAGCAGTACCTCAATGTTGGTGAGATCACAGAAAAATAATAAAATAAATCTAACTATTTCAGAATTTCTGATAGTTTTTCACATATTCTGGATATCCTGGTGCTTCAGCTGCCCCTGACTGAATGTACCTTTCCTTACCAGATCTTAAGCCTGAGCAGCCCCAGTTTTTTCTCAGAAGTTTGAAAGAAAGAGTTCTAAGAGATCTCACGCAGAAACAGAAAACAGGAGTAAACCCAGGAACCATAACTGAATGGACAGGAAATGTAAGGTCACAGAGATAGGACTGATGGAAGAGTCCATCTGGTCCTGTACCTGTACCTCTCTTCCAGTAGGTTTGGTTTTTATCCTCCTTTACCAAAGCATAACACACAGCAGTGTCACTGTATGAGGAACTATTCTATATGCCTTGCTTGAGCTGGGGTCCCATTTTCTGCTTTTGTGAAACATGGGATTAGAAATTAGAGGGCGATTGATTAAGAATGAATATGTAGACAACACTCATTGCTTAATATGTGCTACGTTTGCGATGTACTGTGCTTGTGCTGCACTTAGGCCTCGAGATAACAGGAGCCCCTAGGACCCCGAGAACTGGATCAAAACCAACCTTATGGTTTGAACTGTGACCAAGGGCTCAGAGATAAAGAGGACTGTTTGTAAAAGGACAAGATAAAGAATGCCAAACATGCAAGGCCTCGAGATAACAGGAGCCCCTCGGACACCAAGAACCAGATTAAACCAACCTTATGGTTCGGACTGTGACCAAGGTCTCAGAGAGCATGGGCAGGGAGACGAGGTGAAAAGTTCAACTCTGATGAATTCGTTGTACTTCATCCCGACAAACATCCACCAGAGAGTACTACGCAAGCGCAAGCGCAGAAGGACTGATAAGATAATTAGCATACGAAGCGGGGCTAGGTGGAGCTAGGAAATGAATATGCATAGATGTGTTGCAAAACTTAATGCATATGTAATATTTTAGGGGATAAAAGAGAATGCAAGCGAGCAAATTGTTGCGCACTAGCACTGAATAAACATACCAAAGCAATGTAATTCTTTGCTGATAGGATCTTGTCCCTCAGCGTCACCCAGGCCCTTCTGGAGATAACATTCTTGTGAACCACCATTTGAAAACAAAGCAAAACGAAAACCTACTCACAGTGTCATGAGCAAAGGCCTAATAGATGGCTTCAAGACAGATGCTTCATGTCGATTTTATTCGCAATACGACAAAAGTCACCAAGAGCCACATTTTTGAAAGTTTGTCTCTAAGAGGCCCTTCCACTATCTCCATGGCTGCTTTTTTTAAATATTCAGACCACACAGAGCTATGTATGCTACATCGAAATGGGAGTACCCAACAGCACAGGCCAGCTTGAAGGATTTGGGACTCATTTTCTCAAAGTTTGCCACCTCTTACAAGTGGCATTGCACAATGGCTTATTCTTGGGCACAAAGCAACTTGTATCCCCATGAGAAAGTAAGTTGCTGAGACTCATTGCAGGTGAAAGTATTTGACCTTCAGATACTTGGTTTAGATGTTGAATCAGCATTAAATTGCCCATGGAAAGCTGTGGGATCAACAGCACATAAATATTATTATATCTTTGAAGTAAATAAAGCTTCCTTTCTTGTCAGACTTTTGTTGTCATTTGCTAATCCTTGACCAGGATTTTGGGAAACTTTTAAGTATCAATATCCAAGCAAAGACAGTTTTACTTCTTGCAATAACAATCAATTTATCTGCACTTTAAAGAGAGGGAATCAAGGACTAATGGTCACTAAGTATGCCCTGATGGTAGCTGTTTAATGAGGATAAATAATGAGTGCTGTGTCAGCTTAAAAAGCAGCAATAAAGTCCTAGTAAGCAAGCAGGCTGCCTCCTCTGTCTTCTCTTGCAAGCTCCATTTTTATACTCTCTCCATGACCTAAATCTTCGTATCCTCCAGCCTCTGCCTCCCTCCTTCCAATGAATGTCCTTTTGTGTTTCTGTGCTCGTTGCTTCCCCTTCAAGTATGCTGCTTTTTTTTTCTCTCTTCCAGAAAACTAAGCAGTGCCTTCCTTTGTCATTATCTTCATTACAGCTCTGCCACATCATCATTTGATTCCTTCAGAGATCACTTTTCATCCCTTTTCTAACTGTGCTCTTGTACAATGCTCACCCACAGATGTACTTCATGTGCTCTCTTCCTTGCCTTTACCTTGCAGAGGCTTTCACAGTTTGTCCATTTTTATTAATTCTCTGCTTGAAATACTTGTTCTTTCAGTATATAAACAGAATATTGGGTGAGGCAACTAGAAGACATTAAAAGGTATTTGAGGTCACAAATAGTATTGTGGCAAGCTAAATCAGGGAGATGCTGCAGGGAATTTTGTTCCCTTTGTGTTGATGACAAAACTTCTATTGAATTAATTGGAGTATTATTTACCAATAATATCTGTGGGGAGTTTAGGAACTGCCAGATATGAGCATGGGTGGGAGTAGAATGGAGAAAGACATTTTATTGTCTTTTCAAAGATACTCAAGGCCAATCAAATAATTATACCTCTCACTTTTCCCTTCTTCTGGAACAGGTTACCTGGAAAATGATGGAGAGATGACAGGGTCCCTGTTCTGAGCTTTGCATTGATGGCTGGGGAGGGATTTTAGAAGGGGATAAATCCCTCCAAGCAAACAGATACCATACAAACCACATCTGTTTCAAGCACTACAGAAGAAACACTGTGCTTCCTCCAAGCTTGATTTATGCAGGGCTGATGTACTCCATGATACCTAGGGCTTGGAGAATTTTTAAAGATTTTTTTTGAAGCACAGAAAGGTCCCAAGAAGAACTAGATCTCAATACTTAAATATCTTCCTGCTTCTCCACTTATTTTCCCCACTTCTTTCAAACACAGCTCTTATAAAACCATAGTGGTCTGACTACTACTGCTGCTGAACAAGTTTTCCAAACATTTGATTTTTAGTACATTTTCAATATGACATTTCTTACAGGCAACAAACAACAGTAGTTTATATTACATCATATTACTAGAGGCACTCCAAAGCCACTTTGGGATGAATAGTTTCCATGAGGAAAATGAAAACAGATCTTTTTCTCCTGCAAACTGCTTTAACACATTTGAAATTGATAGTGCTGATCTGCATAAGCTGAGAATGTGAACCACTGGGTCCTGCTCTGTGTTACAGAGAAAGTTAATTGCTGTAATGAAATGACTTACGATGGCACTAACATTCTGTTCAACTCCTCTTACAGCTCCTGTGGTGCTTTCATGCCAGTTGTTCCTGTAGCTTACAGTAACAATGCATAGATCATTTGATACACCACACTTCACTGTGATTTCTGTACTTCCTATTAGCTTGGAAACCTCTATGTTACTGCAGTAATGATGCAATTCATTAATTACTAATAAAAGGCCAAACATATTTTTTAGGTTATCTATGCTTTCCTTTGCTTTCTAGAACTTGCAGGATGATATGTACTGAAGAACCTTTGCACAGGATCCTCTCATCCATCCCCTCAAAGTCACTGGAAAATTCTACTTGGTAACAGAAGAGTTGTTCTAAAATTATGTGCATGCTCCATATTACAGAATAGAAAATAACGCTGTCATGAGCTCACACAACTTGCATACAAGCTGCAGGCATCTCCACCAATTAAACTTCCCTTCACACAACGTAAGTTTGACAGATGAGATAGCCATGGAGTCTGGTGGGAAATGGCACCATGGGGGAGATTGAGGCTTGTCTCTGCCAGCTGAGGCTGAGGGAAGGTCACCTTGGTCAGCCTACTTGTCCTGGAGGACATGAACAACCTCCACTATCAAGAGTGAATTAAGATCATACTTTGACCCTAGGGATACTACTCATGTCCTTATCCATACCTTGCGGGTGGAGCGAGAAATTCCCTCCTAAGTTCAAACTCCAATAATATGGAGGATGACCAAAGAAGGTTTGAACAGAGCTTCACTAATTCTGTGAGCAAAGGATGCTCAGAAAAATAAAAAGAGGATAATCAGGAAAGAACATTGTTTCTAATGACAGTTATTTCTGACACACTTGGTGTTTTCATTATTTTTTATTATTTCAGGCAGAGATTAATAATGAAAGTATTAAAGTAAATTAGGAAAGCACTGGACTCGAGCAAAATATAGACATGATAATAATATTTCAGTAAACAAAGGCTACCTAAAAAAAGCAACAACCTACCAAAGCCTGTGATTTTCCTAAGCTTTTTTCCTAAGATTTTCGATGTTGTTTTTTTGTTTGTTTGTTTGTTTTTCCTCAGAGGAAAGAGGAGACAATACTGAAGTAATTACCAGGGATGAAACAGCCAGGATAAACAGAGAGATCCTAGCAAGAGCCTGATTTTACCTTGAGAAAACCCACAAGGCTGTTGAACAGGGACTCCTTCCAGCCCAGGAGGAGACCAAAGAGGAGTATGGTGCTCTGACACTGTACATGGTGTCAGCAGTCTGGTGAAAAGAAGAGATCAGAGGCATGAACGCATGAGAAACTGACAGACGGAGGCCCTCATCCCTTGCCACACACACAATGACAGAAACCGAACATCCTCAACGCCCTCTCTCCCAGCAGATGCTCTCCCTGCCTTCTCCATCATCTCTGCAAGGTGATACCATGAAAGCACAGCAGTGCTCAGTGGCAGTGGGAGGTAAATCTCAGAAAAGAGCTGGTGGGAGGGGAGATCAGTCCTCAGATACTACAGCAGTAAGCACAAAACTTGACAGTTCACAGATGCTTCTGAGGAA
Organism: Stictonetta naevosa; assembly: GCA_011074415.1. Classification (NCBI taxonomy): domain Eukaryota; kingdom Metazoa; phylum Chordata; class Aves; order Anseriformes; family Anatidae; genus Stictonetta; species Stictonetta naevosa. The sequence goes on along the minus strand of JAACYO010018339.1, from coordinate 8,325 downwards.
GTCTTACCACAGGCCTTTTACAAAAATGTGGTTACAGTCAGAGACCAGTGGCTTATACATCACAGAGCCCATTAAAAACAGTGAGCAAAAATGTCAGCACTTTTGCAAACTGTTGTCAAATGCTGGGGCTGTACATATGTTAAAGATACAAAGAAGAGAAAGAAAAAAGACCCATTAAAATGAGATCTTTGGAGCAGCTCTACATGAAGTTGGACATAACCTTGGGGGGAAGCAATAGCTGTATAAGCAGCAGAGGGGTTGTCCTAGTGGTTAGATGAGTTTGTCCCATCAAGACAACCCATCCCAAAAAACTGAAGGGCAGAACATAAGAGGACACTGTCACTTATCCCACCTGAGCATCACTGCCTTCTCCAGGGAGTGGGATTTGCTTTCCATGCAAAGGTTGATGAGCCACTGGGGAAGGTGGTGGAGCCCCTGGGACTCCTCACCCTGCAGGGGTCTGGAGGCGATGCTCCATCTGCTTCAGGAGTGGGAGTCCCACCTTTGTGGCAGGTACCACTGTGCTAGTGCCTGGGGACACCGTTTGGACCATAGATGTTTCTGCTCATTTGGTGATACACACAGCCTCAATGTGGGAAGCTCCCTTTTGTCCATGGGGCTCATGGCACAATTCATTTTTAACTTTTAAGGATATTCTGGGAAAAAGGAAAGGAAAAAAAAAAGAAGAAGAAGAGAAAAAAGAAACAGAACCAAAGCATGTTTTTCTCCATTACCATAAAGAAGGCTTGTGAATGCATGGTATTAGTATCCCAAAAGCTATTAAACTCCTTAGTGATGGGAAACAGATGGAAAATAAGACAAAAGAATTCACAACTCATGTTAGACTGAATTGAATTCCTTTAATTTCACACAATGAATAACATATGAATAGGATTAACTTTTTTTTACCTTTTTTTTTTTTTTTTTTTAGTCAAGTGCTCTATACTGTGCTAACCTGATTTGGTAGCGAAAAGACTGAGCTTTGTTTTAGAAAAGAATGTTTAAAAACTAACATCTAAGATCATGAAGGAGCATGACATTAAAGCATGCCAGATGTATCTAAGTCTCAAAGAACATCGAGTCCATATCCATTTTTAAATGTACAAAAATGCTTCATGAATAAAAACTGTTACAAAAAGAACATTTCAAACAATGTACAAGTTTTTTTTCTTGCCTCTATATTCAAAAAAATACAAATACATTTTTTGCTCTAAAATATGTTTACATACAATCAAAGTAGAACATGCAAATTACACTTTAAAAAAGGCTTTTAAAAACCACTTATGAATACAAACTAAAAATTAGCCAGCACAATTTATAGAACAATCTTGTGCCCCATTTGTTTGATTTTTTTTTTGAAATACAGTATATACATATTTAACACTTCATGTGCATTTATTATTTAAGAAATAGCTTAAAAAATAAAGGAAAAGAAAAGTAAAACAAACCAACATGGGATTGAACTGCTTCCCCATGTTGTCCAATTGGCAGCTCTTTTCATGTTTTTACATTTTTTTTCTTTTTCTTTTTTTTTTTTCTATGTAGTGTTTAATACAACCTAGGCAGGCATCTTAAGCAGATCTCAAATATGTGTCCTTTGTTGAAATGTGCTTCTAATTGTCTCAGAATTGCTGCACCCCAGTTTCTGGATGATATGGAAGGAAGAGGCATTGCAAGGGCATGATGTTTGTTTTTCTCAATTCAGAAAACCATCTTTTTTTTTTTTTCCAGTGATTGTTTTTTTTTTTTTCAGAATACTATTTAAATGCACTTAAGTCCTTAATCAGGGCACGTGAAATTAAAAGTTGGGGAAATCCTTGTGTATGGAACAGTGATTACTGCTCATTCGTTGTATTGCTGTAGTGCTTAGAAACCCCAGTGATGAACCAGCACCTCATCAGACCAGACTGCCCAAAAAATGTGAGAACACAAACCAAATATTCTACATGGATGGTCTAAAGCATTGCTATCAAGTGGAGAGGCATGGGCCATGCTGTAGGATACCCTAGTAGCTGATTACTGCTATCACTTTTTTTTTTTTCACAGTTACCCAAAAACATGTAAGGTGCTTCACAGAAAATTTAATAATGAAGGGCTCAAGAAACTGATAGTATGAAGCTCTTGGAGACACAAGTGATCATTTATTTGTTTTTCCTCTCTCCCCGCACATTTGTCCCCTTTCTTTTTACACTGGGATGAAGAATATAGGACCCATGGAGAGGATGCAAACCTGTGGCCTCACTTCATATGGCTGACAGCCATGTGATTTTGTTTTGCGTTTTTATTGAAGCATGCTAAAACGTGTTAATCTGTGACATGATGGACATGTTTGAAAAGTATTTTTGGTCTTAATAAGCAAAAGGGCTTTTGCCCCAGTTTTATACAGTCCTTGGAAATGTGTGGAGAGAATTTAGAGAGTTCCTCAGTAAATCTTCCTAGTGGTAGAGAAAGAAAAAAAAATCAGAAATCTCATTACTGGAATATCGTTGGGTAATAAACTGCAGGAGTGGGATTTTAGCCTTAAGCCCTAAAACTAAATCCTTTATGATCTGCATGTAGTACAATGCCTTATAATATTATTCTGTCAGCAACTTGCTTATCATATTTATAGACTATGCAATATGCAGAACACAAATTCTGAGTGCCATCTAATAGTATTTTCAGCCTGCTTTCACACAAGTTAACAAGCTAATCTTCCTGCCACCAGGCTGGTGTTCGGACAAACAGCCCCGGCAGTACCGCAGTGCCGTGCTCTTCCAGCACCTTCTCACTGAGAAAAACAAACCTCAGGCACCCAGGGTAGAGCCCATCCTAACTGGACAGCTTGCAGTTACCAAGTCTTGAATGCTACCCTTAGTTTTTTAGGATCAAAAGTGCCTTTTTTTTTTTTTCTGCCATATGCAAAATGCTCAGTGAAGGGTATATGGGGTTGTGCTTTCCAAGTGGAGGCTTTGCCTCTAGCAGCATCTTGGATAGTACATTTCATAGAATCATAGAATCATTTAGGTGCCCTTACTGGCACTGTGTAAGATCTGGCACTGTGTAAGATCTTGAAACCTCAACAGGCATTCAGTGACAGAATCTGACCCTTTCAGACCTTTGTTCCACTTGCTACGTGTTGAAATGTCCTTCAAGGCTAATAAAGAGATCACTGAAGATGAAACTAAGGATAGATGGGCTTAGTTTCAGCTTATAGGCTACCTGGAATACAAAACTTTTTTTTTTTCTTGCATTTTAAGAGACACTGTCAACTACTTGAAGGCCCAAGAGAAAGATGGAAAACCAAAGGTTTCTGAATCAACTATATCTCCATCCAATGCTTTTTAAGAAAGAAAGGAGGAGCTGGAGGAGTCATAAGCATTTTTTTTCCTGCAGGCCTACAGCTTCAGTCAATAACACTGCATTGATTCAAGAGAAATGAAAGGCAAAGTTGGTTGTAACAGAAGCAGCAACCAGTCAGTTTATTTCTAAGCTGCATTAACTGGAAAACAAAAAGCACAAATTAGTATGATGAATGATGCAAAACAAATCAGAAACAAAATTCTGTGATCCATCTTATCAGTTTTAAGGAGATAGGATCTCAACATTTGTTCAGGCCTTAAAAAAATAAATTAAAACAAACAAAAATACAAAAAACCTCTCCCAGCCCCCCAGTCCAAACCCCAAATGCATACAGTTTTAATAAGCTAAGGTGCTATCACAGAAGAAAAATCAGTCTCTAAGAATAATGAGCTGTATGTTTACAGTGTCCCTTTAACACCATAGTCTTGATATGATTTTTATAAATAAATAACAGAATAAAAATGCTTTTTTTTTTTTTGGTGGGGACTTTTTTCTTTTTTGTTGTCTTTTTTTTTTTTTTTTACTGTCATGCTATGTCATGGGAATAACAATTGGCTTATGAATCATTGAATAATCCCACTCCCCACTCCCTTACTGGAATTTTCCCTCCTCCCCCTCCCAATTTTAATATCCATCTTGCCATGTCAGATATTGGGTGTACTGAAGGACTTTAAAAAGAAATAAAGTTGAACGTACCTATTTCCCTATTTCAAATTTCAACAACCGACTTTTTTATTATTATCTTTTTTAAAGCGTTGTTACTGCAGTGGAACAGCTTCATGTTCAGTCTTTGAGTTAAACATTTTGACTGGGCTGTGGAAATGGAGCTCGGGTATTTTACCCAAGTTCGATCAATGGTTAAAGTACAACTTGAATGAGAAATGTACAATTTGAACTGTCCATTTAAAGAGATGATTTGTCACACACAGTTTGCATCCATGCAGACTGAGAGCTTTATAATTACATTATGTACAAAAAAAAATATTTTTAGTTTATTAAGGCAACCATAACTTGGAGAACATGTCCAAAGTGGCATTAATACAATTGCAGTGTTGATACCCTTTGAACATTTTATTTTTATTTTCAGATAAGAACACTTATTCCTTTTCTTTTTTAAGAAATAATTGCCAAGAAGTAGCCTATTTTCCATAGGGTTTTGTTCTCTATTTTTTTTAAATAATCTACTTTATCTATTTTCTTTAAAAGAACATTTCAAGGCATTGCTACCCAATGCAAATAATTCGGATCCTGGGTTTCCCATAATTTCACTGGGAATTGCAGGTGGTAAGAAGTGGTAGGGTTGGGCCCTGTCTTTTTACTCTATTTTTTGTCCTACTTTTTTATTTTCACTTTTTATTCTTTTTTTTTTTTTAGTGATTTTGTCCATGTTTACTATAACTCTATTCCCCAGAAGTGTCTTGCTGTTCTCTACTCATATGTACTGAGCATCAAAACAACTTGGTTGATGGATGACCCCTTTTTCACATGCCATTGGAAATGCCAAGTTGCTTCATAGAAACATGCTATCATAACTGAATATCCATGTACACCTTATTTGAAATGCTGTGATATTCTGTCGTTCCTTGGGATAGCACTCAGAATGAGAGTGTGCACATGTAAGGCTCTACTTTTTTATTGTCTATATTGCAACTAGTTGTAACTAGGCAAGTAAATGAGAAAAATATATATATATATAGGAGTCAGGCATTTGGGGTTATGCTGCCCCAAAACCTGGTAGTTATATAAAACTGAAAAAAAAAAGAAAAATTCAAAGAGATTATAACCAAGATCACAGTTGAGAAAATTACACTATTTTTTGTTCCTTTTTTTTTTTTTTTTTTTCTTTTTTTTTTTTTTTTTTCTTTTTTTACAGTGATTTCTACTATGGTATGGTTAATCTTAGTTTCACCTGGCCCGCCAAACATAATCGGAGTCGAGCATGCAGCCCTAGTGACAACGTTCAGCTCTCTGTGAGGACGACCTCCTGCCTCCGGGTACGGTGTGAGCACAGCAATGCCAAGATGCTGATTAGTTTTGGAAACTCTGCAAAGTAGACAGTCTCCCCAACTTTGACACCCCCCACCCCCCTCGCCCCACCTTTCCAGCCCCTCACCCTTTCCCCCTCTTTCCTGAGGGGCCGGGGCCGAAGCGATGAAAAGGAAGATGTGAACCCCAGCTGGCACAGCTCTCCATGATGGGTTTCGGCCGCCTGAGGGACAAGTCCGGTGCTGCCGTGGGGGCAAAGCAGACCGCGTGCCTCCAGTCTGCCAGTCCCAGCACGCCCTGCTACTGGCACCTGACATCTGACGGGGTGTGCTGGCCTTACGGGAAGCCTTCACTTTCACTTCCTCTGCCTTTCCGGTGCCGCTTCACTTTTACGTCCTCCTCCTCCTCCTGCGGGGACTTGCTTTTCCTTTTCCCAACCCGGGGCGTCCGGGGTGGAGGGAGAGGGGGTGGCGGGGGGTGAGGAGGGAGAGGAGGTGGCAGGGGTGGTGTCTCTCGAGCCATGTGTATGACAGCCTCGATGGTGGCCATGATCGTGTCTTGGGTGGCTGCTTGCTCCAATATCAATGGATTCAGTGTTGGTCTCTGACCTCTTTTGCTGGGAAGGTCAATGCATTTTTCCAGAATGGGCATTTGGTCTCTGGAGTCTTCGTCAAAGGAGAGGGGTTGCTTCCGGGGACGCCCTCTCCGCTTCTTGACGAAGTTATTGCCTGTCTTTGATTGTCTCTGCAGCCGCTTGGCTTTCAGGATCTTGTTCACGTGATCCAGATTCTTCTTTGTGGACAGGATCTTGGTGTAGTTGCACATCTTGCGCACCTCACACTGGATTGCTTCGATTTCACGGCGCTTGAACCTTTTTTTCAGTGGTGGGCTGGCTGTTGGGAGACAAGGACAGAAACAGGGCTGAGTCAAACAACAGTGAATGGAAACCCTCCTTTGTCTGCTTTCAGTATCACGAAGACTAGCGGTTTTCAAGACTGAGAGGCTGAATATGACTACTGAAGAAGCAGTGGCTGTGAGAAAGGACTTTGCATAGACAAGCAATTAAAAAAATAAAAAGATATTGCTGTTACCTCCTCTTTTACTGTTCTAGATGAATACACAACTTTGTTAAGTTGCCCTCAGTGATCTCTCTCCAGTTCTCTTCTCTTCTAAAGCAGCAAAACTTTCCTACATCAATGCTTTACTGTGGGTTTGCTTCAGTCTCATTCCTAAGCCTCTAGTGGGAGGGAAGAAAGGGCTGATTAGCATAGGTGTCACATTGGTCCACCGTAACTATTAAACTTTGTATACCCCAAACACATACTCCTGATGTCTTCACACTGGTCTTTAATGCTTGCCATGGATGTCAGATAGTATGAAAAGTGTTTGTTACTGAAAATAGTGAGCACTTGAAAGTTCTGTGGCTCACTTCACCTGTGGTAAATTCGTTAGTCCCACTTGGATTTCTTTACTATAATCTCCGCAGAATCTAGCTGAAACTATCAGTCGTATAATTGACATTAATGGCCCCTGAAGTAAGCTTACTCCTGCCTGGTTCAGATCACTTATTTTAGACCTGAATGAAGTCCAAAGTAGTTAAGTCTCTTGCCAAGGTCACGTTGTGAGTCACTGTCAGAGCTGGAAAGAGAACCCAGCATTTCTTGGCTCCTGGTCCTTTGCTTAGGACACGAGACCTTGCTTGATTTTTTTTTGTCTTAAATTGTGTCATTGTCCTTTCACGTGGCATTTGTTCAGAGTTCAAGATTTGCACATGGATTATAAGTAACTATCCCTTTGTGAGTGAAACTGTATGTATTAATTCTGCTATTGCAATAACTGCTGTTCCCTTTCACTCCTAACATATCCATTCTGCACTGCTAGAAAAGAAATGATTGAGTTTGTGATTTTTTTCAGTAAAGAATAAAACATCCCACTAAATTAACCTCATCCCACATCTACTTGCAAACTTAATTTACACCTGACTATCAAGCAGTCATTTGGGTTTGAAATCTTTGAAGTTTCCAGAGTGGCCAAGATTTTGAGAAAAGTTTATTTGGGGGTTATCATCCCCTTCATGGCTAACAGGGCAATCTTCTAGCAGTAGTTTAAAATAAAGTTGCTGTTGTAGCATTTTCTGTAGATAACCAGGAGCTGTCAAGTGGCAGAATCTTCCCTTGCTCACTATGACAGATTCAGCATACAAACATCACTTACAGTCCTCCCCTCTTGAACAACATAAATTATTGGCTCTTATACCACCACGTTGCTTGGATTCAACAAAGAGCTTGCATAAACAAATCCAAGTTACAATGCAAGAAGTAGGAGTGAGTCATAAACAAAACACAGACATATGCTCTCTAATAAATAAAGACCTGGATGGCCAACTTCCCAAAGTCTGGTTTTCATTAATTACAAAAACAAAATACATTTTCCATATGTAACCCTCTCCCCACACACACAAAAAAAAAAGAAAATAAAACCCACTTACAGTTTGTGATTCACAAAGGACAAAAGAAAAGAGAAATGCACTCATTTTGGTAGCAAAGAAAAAGAGAAAGGAAATGAAATGTCCAAACTACTAGGGAAAATCTAATTAGTTGCACAAAATTCCTCTCAAGTAGGTCACCTCTAAAAAGGGTGGGTATAAGAGCCCTAAGCGCAAGTGGCCATGAGCTCATTCTCAGTCATTTGATCAAAAAAAATAGATCCCTGTCACACAAAGCCATTACTCTGTGGCCTCACTGATGACCAACATATAAAGTCCCAATATTTTCAGTCCTAAGCATTCAACTCTTTTGGGTTTCTCCCAGATTCTGAGAGTAGCTTCAGGTAAGAGGATTTAAGAAATCAAACGCTTTACACAGCCTTCATATTTGCTGTCCACATTTTGCCTTTTATCACTATTGCCAGGGCCCATTTTCAAGACTTTTTGAAAACACCTATATTCAAAATGCATTTTTTTTTTCCCAGACAGTAAAGTTGAAATTTTTCAGTTGG
>JAACYO010018333.1:0-10588 GCA_011074415.1 Stictonetta naevosa | reverse complement strand
ATTATTTTTTTTTTTATGTGAAGTGAAATCAGGAACTATAAAATCAGACCCAACATTAAAATACGCACTGAAAGCAGAAAAAAAAAAAAAAAATAGAATAACTATTAACTACGATAAAAATGCACATGCTTTGAAGACCTGTATAACTGATCTAACTTTTAAAAACAGTGTTGATTTATCTCTCAAGAATCATAGTTTAATAATGACTTTCTCTGATAAATGTGCATCTGTTTTAAAAGAGACACAAAGGAACACACTGTGCTTAACTTATATGACTACAGCCATTGATTTAATGACATTACTTAGAGAAATAAAATGAACAGGACTGCAGTTTCCATATATAAGTGCTGAGTATTTATTTTTTAAAACTAGAACTGGCTTAAGATACTCGATAATGAAGGAAAAAAAATGTATATATATATTCAAAGAAACAAGTATTGACCTACTATCTGCACTTTTCTCAATCTATTTTAAGCACCTTCTGCACATTTACATTTTATTTTAAAGCAAAAAAGAAACATTTCTCCACATTGCTTTATAAGAAATAGGAGCTGACTTTTGTTTCCATCTGTCTAGAAGCATGGTTCACTGGATAAAACTTCAAAGCCTGATCATTCACAACCTGTCATTTGGCTTGTGGCAAGGACATGGCTTAGGTCAAACTCTTATGCTATCAGTGCCTTTTTTTCCTTGCCTTTTTTTTTTTTTTTTTTTTTTTTTTTTTTTCCCCTGTTATAGCTGTCTCAAGAACATATTGTATAAAAATTAAGATTAGAAGTAGTTCATCCTCTTGTAAATCTCAGGAATGGGCTTTTCAAATGGGCTCCTCAAATGGGCTTTATATACATATATGTGTGAGTTATTTATGAATACATGCTAAACAAAAGAAACATGGTGATGTTGCTCTGGGTTATAATATTAAGTTGTTCTTTCTGAAACTTTGCATGCATACACATTATTTATTATGGCAAAATATTGTACTGAAGAGTATATCTTCTTCAAGCTGTGGAGTAATTGTCTAAAGTAACTAGGAAAATTAAACTAATGTTCACATTTTAAAGAAAATGTACAGAACTGAAGAAGCTTTCAGGATGGAGCATAGTTGCATTACCTGAATGTTCCCTAGGTTTCCAACCTTAGATGCTATTGTACTAGGGAACTTGGTGTGCTGACTCGAAGGAACAGTACGGAGTGTAGAGTGGAGTGGAGACACCATGGCTAGGCTTTGTAGCAAGATAGACTCGATTGTTCTTCACAGAATCACAGAATCAGAATAGTCTAGGTTGGAAGAGACCTCCAAGATCACTGAGTCCAACCTCTGACCTAACACTAACAAGTCCTCCACTAAACCACATAACTAAGCTCTACATCTAAATGTCTTCTAAAGACCTCCAGGGATGGTGACTCAACCACTTCCCTGGGCAGGCCATTCCAATGCCTAACAACCCTTTCAGTAAAGAAGTTCTTCCTAAGATCCAACCTAAACCTCCCTTGGCTCAACTTTAACCCATTCCCCCTCATCCTGTCACCAGGCACGTAGGAGAATAAACCAACCCCCACCTCGCTACAGCCTCCTTTAAGGTGCCTGTAGAATGCAATAAGGTTGCCCCTGAGCCTCCTCTTTCCAGGCTAAATAGTCCCAGCTCCCTCAGCCGCTCCACGTAAGACTTGTTCTCCAGACCCTTCACCAGCTTTGTAGCCCTTCTCTGGACTCGCTCAAGTACCTCGATGTCCTTCTTGTAGTGAGGGGCCCAAAACTGAACACAGTACTCGAGGTGTGGCCTCACCAGAGCTGAGTTCTTGTGCACACTGAGACCAATAAGCTGCACAGATGCTACCCTGAGCCAATGACCTGTCATGTTTTTAACAAAATGCTGTACTCTAGTGAAATTTTGCTCATTATGATATCGTTATAACACCAAAACACACCTCCATCCCAAAAGTTACCCACCTCCAAGATACAACCACCCCTCACTGAGCATGTACTCTGAATTTCTCAGAGTCTATACCTTTAAACAAAAGCGAGAAAACTTTTTACCAATCATAACCAGGATATGCTTGACTAGAGTCACTTAAGGTCCACCTAAAAGATAGAAAATAATAAAAATTGGCTTAAGAGATAGGGGATATCAGGGAAGATACCATCACAAAGGATACCTTCTGACTTCTGGGATCAGTTGATGGGCTGAACCTTTCTTCCCCACCCATGGGGATGACATCGGGTAAGATTTGAACACTTGGTTATACCAGGTGGTTCTATGGAAACTTAGAAATCTCTAGAGTCTTTGTGTCTTTTAATGCTTTAATAGCCAGGCTGTGTACCTGTGCATTTCATGCATGCTAGCTTGCTTTTACAGGCAGTGAATATATCACCAGCAATCCAAAGAACCTGTGTACCTGTTGCTGTAAAAATTGCATTTAATTGAACTGTTCCTAGCTGTGATTTTTCTCATTGAATGCAACTAGATTAAGGGGGTGCTACATTGTTGGTGAATCCATGATCGTGATAGTTCAGTACCCTGAATCCGACTGGACCCATAATAGTTAATTGGCTACACCTCCCTTAATGTGACACAAGCATGCTAATCTTTCAGTGATTGCCTTCATCATAAATTAAATAACCTGACATTTTTGAGGTCTGCCTGGAAATAGTATTCCCGAGGCTGACCTGTAAGGTCAAGCTATTGAATAAAGTACATAAATCTTTTTAAATAGCAATATGTGTGGGTTACAATCCAGTATTCTAATCACTGTAATCAGACAAATGCAACTGATGTTAAGGATAGTCCACACACAACATGGTTATGAAATTGAAGAAGAGGTCATCAAAAGTATCTCAAAAGTGGGTGACAACCTTCAATTCAGGTGTTGAAGAATTTCTCAGAAACTAATGCAAAGCTTAGATGTAAGTAGCATTTAACAACCCTATGGGCCCAGATGGAGTCTATCCCAGGTGTTAAGACAAGTAGCTGGTGTTGCTGCAAGGTCACTGTCTACAGTGTTTGAAAATTGTGGAGATCAGGGTTTATACCTGATTACCAGAAGAGGGCAAATGTCACACCCTCCCACAAGGAGGACCCAAAAGAGGATTCCAAGAAAGAAATAAAATGAGTTTTCCTGTAAACTATTACAAACCAAATGAAGTAGGTGATTGGGAATAGGCCATACAGTATTACCAAAGACAAATCATGCCTGACTCACAAGATTACTTTAAAACACCTGACTCAATATAAAATAACTTTTTGTCTACATGGGAATAAATTGGCTATTGTTTACCTGCTGTTCCCTACATCCTATTCCTAGACAAAATGGAAAGATAGAGATTGGATGTATGGTCTGCAAGGTCATAGAATCATTGAATGGTTTGGATTGGAAGGGACCTTAAAGATCATACAATTCCAACCTCACTGTCATTGACAGGGACACCTTCCACTAGATCATGTTGCTCAAAGCCCCATCCAAACTGGCCTTAAACATTTCCAGAGATGGGTCATCCACAACTTCTCTGAGCAATCTGTTTCAACACTCTACTACCCTCATTGTAAAGATTTTCTTCTGAATATCTAATCTACATCTACTCTCTTCTAGTTTATAACCATTACTCCTTGTCCTATTACTACACTCCCTGACAAAGAGTCCCTCCTAAATAGGTGGGAAACTAGCTAAAAGGCTAACCTCAAAGCATGATGGTCAAAGTATTTTACTCAGGCTGGCAGCCTGCAATGTCTGGAGTCCTCCAGAGAATGATACTGTACCCTGTGCTATTCAACATCTTCATAAGATGGACAGGACAGTGAGACTGAAAGCACACTTACCAAGTTTTCAGATGACAGCAAACTGAGTGGTTAATACAGAGAGCTGTCCTACAAACAGACCTGGACAGACTGAAAGAGTGGGCAAACAAAGACTGATAGAACTTTAACAAAGACAAGAGAAAGGTCCTGCATTTGGGTCCTGCATTTGGGATGACACAACTAAAGAGATAGCATTGGCTAGGATCTGTGTATCTAGGAAGCCACCATGCTGAAAAGGACCTAAGGGTCCTGGTGGACAGCTGAACATGAGTCAGCAGTGCCCTGCTCCAGAAAAAAAAAAAAAAAAAAAAAAAAAAAACAATAATAATAATGTAAGTCAGATCTTCAGTTGCATCTGCAGGGACATTAGTAGCAAAAAGAGAGACTTGATCACCCCACTCTAGTCAGTGCTTGTCAGGTTACACATGTACAGGCATCCAGCTCTGGTCCTCACAATTCAAGAAAGACACAGACAGACTGGAGAGGGATTATTGGAGGGCCATGATCAAAGGCCAAGACGATCAAAGGACTGGAGGAACTGCCCTGTGAGGAAAGACTGAAGGATATAGGTCTTTAAATAATAAAGAGGCACACCTCAACACTGTATTCCAGTACCCAGAGGGTGACTGTAGAGGCCCTCTCTTCACAAGGAACCACATGGAGAAGACAAGGGGTGATGGATACAGGTTGCATAGGGAGAGGTTTTGTCTTTCTATAAGAAATAATTTTTATTTATTTATTTATTTACAGTAAGACCAATCAACCATTGGAACAACCTCCACAAAGTCATAGGAAAATCCATCCCCAAGAATGATGTAATTCAAGATGTGTTTGGTCAGGGTGCTAAATAATCTCATGTATGATCCTTTTTTTTTACACATAAGATTGGATCAGAAGAAAGTTTCTTCCAACCTGGGCTATTCTATGATTCTATGATTTTATGATTCTATGAAATTAAAGTCACAGGGCTGATTCAGGATGAAGTTCTGAATAAGATTCCAGAAAGTATGTAACCCAAAAGCAAGCTAGTGGAATGAAACTGATAAATTGAACAATGAGGTAAGTGGACAAAGGCAAAAAAAATCAAATATCTGAAAACCCATATTTATAAAATATCTACCATATTTAAAAGTAGTCCATAATACACAAAAGAGAAAAGAACTTATCACAGAACTACTAGTAAAATTCACTTTAGACAGATAACATTAAGACAGATAACATTAAAAGTGCAAACTGTTCCTCGCTTAAACATATTTGTATAAGTGCCACCAGTCAGAGATAGCTAAAACACATTATGGAACTTAGTTGAACATTAAAAAGTATTTAATTAACAGTAAAAATTAAAGACAGAAACAGTTAAAAGTACAGTATTAAATTTAATGAAGTATAAGAAATGGAAACAGAATAAGGATAGAATAACTTTGGAAGACTATGTGTCAGAATTAGTACTGTAATAATATGTTAACTAGAAATAAAACAATGACAACAACAATGACAACCAAAAAAAAAAAAAACAAAAAAACCCACAAACAAACAAAAAAACACCCTAAGTGGACAAACGTGAGAAACAAGTATGAAATAAAACATTGGAATGTCATTTTACCTAAAACATTAATGAATGAAATTGGGCTTCTGTAAAACTGATTTGAAGTCAGAATGATATACTGAAGAAGAAAATGAACCTTGGAATATGTTCCTTGTAAGATGAACTTAAGCAGTTCATTTGTGAGATTTATGCATGTCCTTCACTGCGTTACACCTTTACCTTTCTATGTCTGAATGAACCAGTATAAGAAAGCAATATTCCAGATTTATACCAGATATCTCTCACAATTAAAATTCTACTTCACATTTGTACTAGAATACTTGTGTTAACAATTTGTCACATAGAACATTAAGAAAAATCAGGATTTTTTTTTTAATTATTATTATTTTTTAAAATGTGAAAGGCACTTTTTATGCAATGAAATTGGATGCAAACAATCTAGATGCTTTTAGGAAAAAAAACACACTTCATTCCTTTTATAATCCTTTCTTCGTTCTTTACCCCATGATAGCTTTCTTTATTTCTTTTTCACTTATCCTTTCTATAAGTTTCTCTTTCTCCACTCTTTTCAGAAAAATATGCATAGAAATCAGGTATTAAAAATTAGCAAATTACCATGAGCAAAACAATGAAATGAGATAATACTCATAACCTTGTATATTTTCCCTTACTTTCTAAAAATAAACTGAGAAAGCAAAGTTATGAATGACTTCTGTTGTTCCATATGGTCAAAGGAGAATGTGCAAGGTGGGGATTGGGCTTTTCTCCCAAGCACCAAGTGATAAGATGAAGGAAAATGTCCTAATGTTGTGTCAGGGGAACTTTAGGTTGGATATTAAGATAAATTTATTTACTAAAAGAGTTGTGTGGCATTGGCTGCTCAGGTAAGTGGTTGAGTCATCATCCTTGGAGGTCTTCAAGAAAAATGTAGATGTAAAACTTGGTAGCAAGCTTTAGTGGTGGACTTAGTACTAGGTTAAATGTTGGACTAGATGATCTTAGAGGTTTTTCCAATCTGAATGATTCTATGATTCCATGATTCTATGAGTGTTCTCCCTGCCCTTATCTCAATCCTTGAGCCATTTTCATTGTATTTTCTTCTTTTTTTCCTTTGAGGAGGGAGAGTGAGAGAGTGGTTGTGGTGGAGCTCATCTGCCCAGTTGACTAAAACCACCACACATGCTAACACTAATAGATTAGAGTGATCCTGGAACTAGTAACTATTATATATACAGCCTCTACTTTACATCAGGAACTAGGTTGGTAGAAATCCAACTGGAGAGTAAATCAGCATATAGAATTAGGCACCATACCTCTCTATTGTTTAGATTCTTAGATTCCTGTCCAGTTTATCCAGTGCAGTTTATCAATGATTCTTAGATTCCTGTCTAGTTTATCTAGTCCATTTTATCAATGCAATTTGCTAGCAAAACTGCTTATTGCCCTAACTTGGGCAGCCAGCAAATAAGAAAGTGAAAATAGCTTAGACTAAAGCTGCTTCATCAGCTACTTCTGCTAAAGATCCTTTATGTTATATCTTTTAGCATTAGCAATATTCCACACCATAATGGAAAGAACAACACTTTTCACCTCACAAATAGATGATCAACTTTGAGAATAATTCTTTTTCCTGACTTAGAGAATCATTGACTGTAGCATAAAATAGCAAAAAAAAAAAAAAAAAAAAAAAAATAGAATGTCTCACATAAATAAATGACTATGCAATGATTTTGGCATGTGCCAAAGGAACACCAACGCAACTGAAAATCTGTTATTTGGTTTGTGAGACACTAAAAACAGATCATTAAGTAAAGAATATTACAGATCTTGTATAAATAACTAAAACCATCTGTAGGTTGAAAAATAAATACCCAGGCAAAATTTTCAAAGTTTTCTGTGGAATTTTAGTAGAAGATATGTATTCAGCCTTAGTAAACATCTTTAAAAATCTTACCCTTTGCTTTTCCCAACTTTCTTGTTTTTTTCTAACAAGGACAGTATTGGCCTAAATCAAGCTTTTTCAGCAGATGTCCTTCTCATCTCTGGGATGAGATATGGGAGATAGAATCTAAGTACAGGGAAAAATAAATGTTTCTCTGAATTCAGGGGAGAATCTCAGAAGTCTTAAAAGACTGCAAATAAACCTAAAATATCTTAATTGTCATGAGGAAACTGACAATACCAACATGGAAACAGTCATTCAATTCTATTAACATCTGTTCATTTTGTGAAATCTTAAGCTAAGAATGATCCTAATCCTGTATAAGTCTCATTATTTCCACACTTAACTTTCCCCAAATAGCTGAGGTATCATTCCAGAATATTTTGCAGTTTTAAGCTTTGCAGTTTTAAGCACTAGTGAAAAATTTGTTAAAGTTATTAGGAAATCTAAGGACAGATGGAAAGGGAAAAAGATGCCTGTGTCCTTAGGGACAACAGCTATTAAAGGCAAATTGCTGATGGACTTATGAAAAATTTTCCTTGAGAACAAACAACTACAAAAATAGAAAAACCTGTTGTCCACCTCAGTCAAGGAAAGCTTAAGATACTTATATGCATTGTTCAAATGTTTCTACCTCATTGATTATTTCTGAGAATCTTACTCAGATTGTGTTAAAAATCTCTAATAATACAACTAATTTATATTCAGAAGTACTAAAAGTGTGTGTATTCTGTAAGCATATTTTACAGAAGCAGCCTGCTTAACAGCAACAATACCAAAGCTACAATTGAATCATTGCTATTAGCTTATACAATGGAGAATATCTTCAAAATCTAAGGCTGTTAGGGTGTGACAGTAGGTTCCCACTCCACTTCACCTTTTGTCTGGTTGTCTTTCTTGAACACTGGCCATTGCATCTAAGGCCAGTGACCAGTGTAATGGCTACACTCAAGGCCTTGTTAATGTAGATAAAAACCAAATATAAGCACAAGCTGAGGAACAATAGAGCATGCACAAAACCAAGCAACAAACAAACAAACAAACAAACAAATTGGACAACCAACTAAAAAATAACACAGCCACCACCCACCACCAACAACAAAAAGGACAATGATATGAGTATTAGTGCACCATCTTGCCACATAATTAATGAGCAGTCTGAGTCCTTTGAACTCTTCTTCATGACAACTAGATGCATGGCAGGATCTACCCTTGAGTAGGGATGCTTCTTAAGGTCACTCCTGCTGCAGAGATCTCACATGTGAGATGTGAGAGATTCCTTGCCACAACAGATCCTTGGTAAATGATTAATAGCTTCCTAAACTTTGTAAACTTTACCGAGATTATATCTTAGATTGATTGTGCACATACAATCCAAAATCTTAACCAACATAAACTAACAACCAAGTCTGGCACTAGTAGATTCAGCCACACCTGGGCTCCTTACATCTTTGGTTCAAGGAGTTCATAAAGCAAGGGGATCCACTTTGAATCTCATGACTCAACAGGAGGGTTTCCCTGACACGTCTGATTTACCCTGGCATCTATGCATGAAATAATAAAGTGTATTTGCTGTCTCAAATCTTGTTAATTTGCTGTCTTATTTACAATTAAGCTTTGTTATATCACTCCATTATATCAATAAATATATTGATGCTTCTCTCTTATGACTGAAGTATATAATTTTATCTGTGATATAGGACCACAGCAGACAGACATAGAAATGTGAATTAATAAAGTCACTACCAGCTGTGGTAGTGACATAAGCAGGATATACTGCTTTAAGCTAAAAGAAAGTGGATTTAGATTTAGATTTGGGGGTAAAAAAAAAAAAAAAAAAAAAAAATCTTTACAAGATTTTTAGACAAGTGAGGCACTAGAACAGGGAACAGGTTACCACAGAAGATGGGGATGGCCACTCCCTGGAAGTGTTCAATGCCAGGTTGGACACAACTTTGGGCAACATGGTCTAATGGAAACTATCCCTGCTCATGACATGGGGTTTGGAACTAGATGATTTTTGAGGTCCCTTCCAATCCAAACCATCCTATGATTCTATGATTCCATGATTCTGTGAATTCATTCCAAATAAATGGCCCACTCTGTTTGTAAGAAAACAGAGAAGGTAAAGCCAGTGCTCTTAGAAATTGAGCTAAGTGACTCACCTTCAAGTTTAGAACCGGTCTGAAGGTTCCTCTTTCAAACTGATGTATGAATAATTTTAAATTCAGACTATTGTAGTAAATATGTATAAAAGTTGATTTGAATGTAATCTTTGTAAATGAAATTTTGCCTATCATATTGCTTAGATCTGCACTCACATGTTGAAAGATGTTTCCTAAATAAATGTATAAAGCCAAGTGTTATTTTTAAAGAATATTTTACTACTAAATAATAAGGAACCACTTGAATTTATAAATATATTAAGTAAACAGACAACAGATGGCATTACTTGTTAGAAGGCTGCAGTTATCTCCAGGGTTTAAAAAGCTCTTATGATTTATTTATTTATTTATTTTGCAGATGTTTTTAGTCTCTTTTAAAGATCTGTCTAAGTTGTGGGAAATATATGTAAAACGAATATAGGAGAAAAACATTTATGACAGCACAAAATAGATAACTATGTATTAATAGATAATAATAATAATAGATAACTATAACAATAGCTGTAAAAATAGCAATAATAATAATAGCTAATAAATTATAAATAAAATAAAATAAATACATACAATATAAATAAAACTAAATAACTATAATAATAATAGATGATAGGTAACTATAGAGAAGTTACTCAATGTTTATAAGTTTATTTAAACAATTATTTAGGGAACTCTTCTTATGAAAGACTGTCCACTAGGAAGTTGATATTATCTGAAATTTTTATATAATTAACCTAAAATGTTTCCAATTATTATTTTTCAGTGCTACAGAGTAATGCTTGTGTATTAAACAAGAACTAACAAACAACTCTCAACTCCCACCACAAGCTCTCCATCTTTAGATGAATTAATATAGTATCAGAACCTTCTGTTTTCAGAGGGCTGTCACCAATTCTCCAAAAGCCAGATTAACATCTTTAATGAACTTTCCACTAAATACAAAGGGAGGCTTTCCAATATTTCATCTATTGGTTAGTCCTTTTCCTTCTTTGTTTCGACAGCAGACTCACACATTTTGTCATTCTTATAAGAAGGAACTGCCACTGCTATCTAGGCGCTTCAACAAGATATATATATATATATATATATACATATATATGTATGTAGCACTTATTATTTTTTCTAAAAGCATTTTCCACATAAGCAC
>JAACYO010018332.1:0-23428 GCA_011074415.1 Stictonetta naevosa | reverse complement strand
AGCAGCTCCTCACCATCAGCTCTCCCCAGCCCACCTGAGCCTGAAGACCATGGCCACAGAGGAGGCGTGGACGTGTCCCGTCTGCCGGGAGGGGCGCAAGGACGTGGCCTACGCGACACCATGCGACCACCAGTTCTGCCTGGGCTGCATCCAGCGCTGGGCAAGACTGAAGGCCAGCTGCCCACTCTGCAGGACGGGCATGAGGACCATCAAGGTTTCCGTGTGGGGAGAGGAAGACTACCTGGAATGCATCGTCTCCCCTCCCGCAGTGCCCGTACCTGTTGGCTTCCAGGCAGGCAGCGCCACCGCCCCCCCCAGCCCTGCAGCGCCGGCTCCGTCCTCTGTGTCAGCCCAGGAGAGGGATGCGGAGCCCGATCCCCGGGCTGCTGTGGGCGGCCTCCTGCCCGAGGACTGGGCCGTGCTGTTCAGGGAGCACAGGGACGTCCTCAACCCTGTGCTGCCCTGGCTTCGCCAGGAGCTCTCAGCCATCTACGGGACACGCTGGTGGCAGGCGAGAGCTGCGGAGAGCTTCCTCCTGCACTCCCTGTGTGTGATGGGGCTGGACAGGGACGCCATGGTCCAGCACACACGGCCCGGCCTGGGGCCCCTCACCGTGCCGCTCGTCGACGGGCTCGTCAGCACCATCGTGGGTCTCTGCGGCGAGGAGGCACGGAGGCTGCTGGGCCTCGAGAGCAGCCGCGCTGCCAGGGCGCAGGAGGCCAGACCCGCAGCTGCTTCTGGTCACACTGCTCCAGCGCAGGGAGCCTTCAGGAGCAGCCCCACGCCCTCCGGCAGCTCTGCAGAGCCTGACGCGGAGGAGCTCCCCGGCACATCCAGCATGCTGCGGCGTGGGGGTCCTGGCGAAGTGCCAGCTGCAGACCACCCCCGGGAGCAGGAAGAGCCCCGTGAAGAGCTGGGGCAGGAGGCAGCAGCAGGTCCCTCTGCCTCCACTCCTCTCCACTCGTCTCGGGGCTCCCGGCGCCCCAGGAAGCACACCCGGGCGGGCAGTGCCCCAGACTCTCCCCAGCCCTGCAAGAGGCCGCCCCCCCGGCGCCTCTAGCAGGGCTCCTGCGGGGGATGAAATAAAGAACAATAAAAGAGATTGAATAGACCACGGAAAACGTCTCGGTGTGATTCCAACCAGAGCTGGCACAGCCCTGGGCGTGCTGCTTCCTTCCCTCCCTTTTCCTGGGGCCGTCCCCGTGCCCTGCTGGTGCCCACTGTCCCTTGGCTCACGGGTGATGAACGTGCTTTGAAATGCCATTGCTTGATCATAGCAGACTCTCAGCTCAAAGAATGTTGTAAAACTTTTCCAGCTGCAAGTGGTGTTCTAGTAACTCCACCTGCAGTACCTTTCCAGCTGCATTTATTCCTTCGATACAAATCAGCATTTGCCCTATGAGACAGGTAGCCTTGAAAGCATCCCGAGGCAGTCTGAGTGGCTTAATGTCACTCGGCAATCCGGTTGGATAGCACAGGCATCTGAAGGCTGCCCTGAGGCAGAGCAGAGGGCAGGCACAAGCCTCGCCTATGCACAGTCTGGTGCTGCTTTGGCTAAGTTGGCCAAACCAACACGTGGGCACTTTGATTTCAGTCTAAGAATGGTTGGATTTAGAGTTATTCTTCATTGACCTAATCCAAGCCCAAGTGTTTGAAATGGAAACAAGAAAGGCCAGAGAGGAATTTGCCCTGTTTGAACAAACCAGCCTGATTCCTCACAAGTTTTCTGGAGGGCCAGGTGCCTCTCCTGTTGAGGTGACCTACAGTCTAGAAATGTGTTGAAATTCAAAATACTAGTCACAAAGTCGTATCAGAAATTAACTGAAGAAAACTGTTAAATGAAAAGAGTTCAGAAAAAAAGGGAAAAGCGTACAGCAACTCAAAGGTGAGCTGGTATGGCTTGCCTTCTATATTGATTTTGTTTCCTGCTTAGCAACAGGACTTCATGGCCGTTATATAAAAATAAAAATATAGAGAAACCTCTTGCTGTTGTAAAAGAAAAAATAAATAAAAACTAAAGAAATAAAAAATGCAAAATTATTTGAGATAACTTCATCTAGAAAGAACACTAATATCGAACTTAGGTGGAAGTGTTACTAAAAAGAAAGATTCAAGCGACAAAATACAAAACCAAAGCAATTGGATCAGTAAGAATCTAAGTGGAAACACATTCTTGTGGTTGAAAAATCTTTGTCTATAGTTTGTTTAAATAAACCTTATACAGAGTCCTGTTCAAATACACCACAAACAACAGAAGACAGAAGAAAAAGAAGGTGGGGAGATGGGAAACAGCTCAGAAAAACAGGCAATCCATAATGGTCTATTTCAGAGAAGAGGGTTTAGTAAACATTATCTACATTTTCTGGATGAAACAAGTATTTATTTTGGTAACCTTTTTTATCTCCCTTTCTAATGATACTCTCTTGAGTGTGCTCCCAGGAAAGCATGATTTTACCTGTGGATAGACACCATCATCCTGTAAGATGCTTAATGTTTTCAGCTGTCACTGGAGTTAACTTTAGCTTGTTGGGAGTTAAATACCCCTTGCAAACACGATCAGCCCCTTTTGCTCTTCATGGCTCTCTCCTGTCTCAACAAAACCATCCCATCCCATTCTGCTCTGCCTGAACTGTGTTTTCTTGGAGAACAGTCTCAAAGATTGCTCTCCTCTGGACTCATCAGTGGCAGCGAAGGAAATCAGGTCTTTTGTCCAAAGGAGAAACAAAGATCTAAGACTATTTGGCATGAGGAAGATTGTACAGGGAAGATTGTTTTTAAGAAATCATAGAATGGTTTGGGTTGGAAGAGACCTTCTAGACCACCCACTTCCAAGCCCCCTTCCATGGGCAGGGAACCCTGCCCCCAGCCCAGGCTGCCCCCAGCCCCATCCAGCCTGGCCTTGGGCACTGCCAGGGATGGGGCAGCCACAGCTCCTCAGGGCAGCCTGTGCTTGGTGCCTCACAGGAGAGAAGTTCTTCTTTCTAGATCACCTCATCTACCCGCTTTTAGTTTCAAGCCCTTAACCATCGTCCTATCCCTCCACCCCCTGACACAGAGTCCCTCCCCAGCTTTCCTGTAGCCCCCTTTAGGCACTGGAAGTCCACTGGAAGGTGTCCCCAGAGCCTTATCCTCTCCAGGCTGAACAACGCCAACTCAGATTGTCTCCACAGGAGAGGATCTCCAGTTCTTTGATCACCCTCATGGTCTCCTCTGGACTCACTTCTGTGTCCTTCATGTGCTGGGGCCCCAGAGCTGAGTGCAGGGCTCCAGGTGGGGTCTCACGAGAGCAGAGCAGAGGGGGACAATCCCCTCCCTTGCCCTGCTGGTCATGCTGCTCTTGGTGCAGCCCAGGGTACAAGTGGCTTTCTGGGCTGCAAGCACACTTTGCCAGCTCATGTTGAGCTTCTCATCATGATGAGTACTTGACTTGGGGCGTTAAGTCCCTCTAGGTTACCTATACTTTGTGTGATTCTAATCTGATAGAGTCCCGTTGGCAGGACTGACCTGTGACAGGGAGCACCCCTCTGGTCCAAAAATAAGATCTCATTTCCCCTTCCCCAAGAGCCATACAAACCTCAGCACTTTCAGTAGTGAAGAACTCCGCTATGTTACTGGGAAGGAGAACACCTGCTTTCCAAATGGCAGTGGCTAATAGTGAGACACACTGTGGGTGAGTCCTTCTCCTCTTTGGACTAAATCAACACATTTTCCCAGAACCAGGGATGCTGCTCTCAGACACTATCAGAACTGGCTCTGCAGACACAGCAAAGATGTCAAGAGAAGCTATTAACGTCCTCATCTGTGCTGTGAGTGGCTCCAAATTGTGGAAAGGCTCTTGCCTGGTTGGTCAGGCAACCATCTCTTTCTCCTCTCTGCTTACCATAGCATTCAGAAGCAGCTTTGCAACAGCAGGCAATTTTTGGTCCAGAAATCCATGGCGTTGTCACAACGAGCCATGTCTGCTCCCCTTCTCATGCCACGTATCAACCATCTGAAACATAGCAGCAATGAGCCAGAACTAGGTAAAGAGTATAAACTAATCTCAGAATAGTGCTTCATATCCAGGCCAAGTAAGAGCTGCTGGCTCTGATATGCACAAGACCAGACCCTAACGAGAAATTAAAAGGAAAAAAAAAAAAGACTGGTTTCAGCTAGGTTAGTATAAGTGGCAGAAATGCTTTGTCTGTTCAGTATATATTAACACTTTGTGAGGCAGAATTACACTGAAACTTATAGAGAAACACTTGGAGCCGAAATTGTGCATAAATAAAACTTCGCTTTTTCTCCCTCTCTCTTTCTGTGCTCTCTACACTGCATTTATGTCAAAAAGATAAAACTGGCCATGAGCTGACCACTACGTTGCCAGAAGTAAGCAGTCAGTGGAGCATTTGCAGTTTCAACCAAGATCCTCTTGCTCTGGCACCTCCTACATCCTTTTCTCTTCATAAAGACAGGAAGAAAGACAAAGGGTTTATTAGTATTAGAGCTTTTTTTTTTTTTTAAATATAAAAGATCAGCAGTTTAATGAAGCAAACACCGGTTCCAGCCCAACACTGTGACTTCAGTGAGATTGTGAGTAATGCTGGACAACCAAACACAGCAGAGAAAAGCATCCCCATGACTCTGTATGTACAGGGTGACCGTTCTGAAGGGAACTTTTTCACACCTGCTCAGACCTCTCAGATATTTTAGTTCATCTTCTTGCGCTTCCTTTGGTTCCCTGATGTATTCTGCGCAGGCAAGGGGAGAGACAGTGTGCCAAGCCTGTGGTTCTGATCATTCTCAAGTCCTGGCAGTCCTTTTGCCTTGGAGATCTTCAGCCGCATGGCCTTTGCAATGTCCATCATCCTGGAAAACACCAGAGAAACACTATGTCAGTGGGGCAGACAGATCTTCTGGGACACACACCGCAAAAAAGATGAGCAGCCCTTCACCTCAGGGAGGGAAGCCAGGAGGCAGCCACAAGCAGGATGTCTGCTGTGCATCTCAATACCACTGTGGGGACAGAATCACAGAATATTAGGGATTGGAAGGGACCATGAAAGATCATCTAACTAGAAGCTGGACATATGTCAAGACTATAAGGCAGAGCCGTGCTGGGGAGGCTGGAATGCTACCCAACTGCACAACAACCTCAGAGAGCATAAGTGTGAGAAAGCACTCAATGGCCAGCTGACTCGGAAAAAATAATGCAGCTCTCCATTTTTCTGTGATACAGCTGCTGCTGCTGCAGGCAGCCCATCTTAGATTCCCAATGGACTCATCTTTCATATAAGGTACAATGGAGGGAATCTAAGACAGTGAGAGCATCTCCCTTTAATTGCTGAAATTCAGCACCCCTACATGTGAAGGAGAGGTCTTGGCTGAGATCTGTAGTGTGATGGGTTTGGTCAAGAAGTCATGAGCCAGAACATACCTGGAGGTTTGTCAAAGAACAAAGTTTGCCTGAGAGGAATCTAGCAAGGAAATAAGTGATCTGGCCTCAGCAGGTGCCCTGAGAACACACAAGCCCCAGAATCCTCCCAGATGACTTTATGGCTTTGAACTACAGATTCAGATGGGAAGAGATGTCAGGTGTTCTTCAACCAAACCTCCTGCTCCAAGCAAGGACCATCCCATGGCTAAGTGAAGTGTCACAGGGACATGTGCCTCATTTCTGTTTTTCCAACAAGTGATTGCTTCCCCCACCTTTTTGTCACTAGCATCCTATAACCTGTGCTCCCAGCTCCAGTAGTGTTTAAGATCAAAAACTTGGAAAACTTGTAATTAAAAACCAAAACCACCAACAACAAAAAGCTAACTTATTTTAAAACAGCTTACAAAAAAAGGAAAAAAAAAAAAAGAGAGTTGGAAACCAGTATCAGCCAGCCCAGTTAAAATCGCTATTATTCATCTAAGAACGAAGAGCAGAATTGCAAAAAAAACAGAAGTTGCTGCATCAGGTCTGACTATACAGCTTGCAAAACCCAGATGTGGCTAAGGGCTCTGACAACTTTCAGTTTTCCCAGGACCTTGAGATTATGTCCCTCAACAAGAAGGCCCATGATACTCCACAATGTCATTTTTTAGCGAAGCGAAGGGCTTTTGACCATTTGCAGCTCCTTTACAGCAGCCTCTAAAGAATCCTGATAGAAAAGACCAGTGTGGTTGGGCTGGGCAGCAAATGTCCTGAAGAGTCACAATGACTCACAGAACAGGATGGGGTGCGACAAAGAGACATGCACGGCTGAACAGCTCCCAACAGGGCCACCTGACCCATTCCTGGACAGTGTTAACAAGCTGCTTGTTGAGCTCATGCCTGCTTGTTGGGCAATTTCCCAGCAAGCTCAGCAGAGTGGCTGATCAGTGCTGATCAATTCCTGATTTATTCTGCAGGGGCCAGAGAGATACTGCAGCACAAACTGTAATGCAAGAGTTCTCAGAGCCAGAGGAGCTGGAGGAGGCTCTGGCTGACACCTGCTGGCATAAGCATGTCTTGCAGCCAACGGAAGGGGAATCATTATTTTTCTATGGAAAATTAAAGTCTAGGGAGCAACCTTCAAAACAAATCTAACACAGCAAGCATTGTTTGCCCTCTGCAAGCTTGTTTCTACCCACTCGTGCTCTCTTCCCTTGACTTGGCACTGGGAGGAGTGGCAGATACAGCAGAGGGACGTGCTGCAATCCAGGCTGACGTTGACAAGCTGGAGAAGTGGGCTGACCAGAATCTCACGAAGTTCAACAAGGAAAGTGCAAAGTCCTGCACCTGGGGAGGAACAATCCCAGGCATCAGTACATGCTGAGGATCACCCAGCTGGAAAGCAGCTTTGCAGATTTTGGAGGCCTAGGAATCCCGGTGGATACCATGCTGAGCCTTAGTCAGGAACTCCTTTACAAGTCGTAGGGCTTGAAAATAAAGCCTCAACACACTCCAGTGTCCAATTACAGCAAAAGGTTCTCACAGCAGGCACTGTACTACCCAGGTGCAAGAGAGGCTCCAGAGCTCTCTTCCCTGGGGGACTTTCTGTATGAGGACGGCAGGCATCTCAGCAGGTGTGAACAAACATGATGACTCACCTGCTTTCTTGGAGCTTCATGTCATTCTGCAGGATGGTGAGGTCTATTTGGAATTTGTTAATGTGCAGAGCCAACGCGATGACGTATGATACGATTTTAGTCTTCATTGATGCAGAGACTAAATTCTGGACACTGAATGGCAAGAGGGAGAATACATCAAATACGGAGTGTTAGTGAACCCAAAACACAGCCCCCACGAGGTACAGAGAGAACTGGAGCCTCTGCTATAGATGACAGACTTTTCCTAGACATTAAAAAGAGCTTTAAGCAACAAATATCCCTGTTCACGGGGACCTCAGACTTTGTCCTTCTCACAGGCTGCTTATGTTTCAGTTCAAAAGCAAAGGCCTCTGGAGCTGTTTATTGCTTTATGGCCTTGACAAAATCACCAACTAATGACACTTCTGTCTCTCTGGCACTCTGATCCCTTGAAAGAGGAAAGCAAAGAGAAGCTGCTCTGAAGGTATGTCATAAAACAGTGTTCTACACAGTCCGGGGTGCTACTCAAGAAGCTTCTGCTGTCTTCCATTTTGGTAGATTTCCTGATAATGACACCATGGCCCTTCAAGCTCAACCTCAAGAACATCAAAGCAAACAAAGTTCCTTACCTGCCATTGTTGTAGGTCAGTGAGGTGAAGTTCTTCATGAGTTTCCTGCTAATGATGTGTGGACATTCAGGACCCATTGGATCTAGGATAGAAAGGGCTTTTGCAGTGAAACAAGAGGCACGTACTCTTCCTCACAGTGTCAATCAACCATCATAACAGCATGTTCCTTACTGCAGCATTCATGACCTCTACCCCGGAACGCAGAGAAACTAAAAGGAACCTGCATTCTTGATTTCTGGGTCTAATCAATTTTCAGCTAAGAGTGGGGCTCCTAACAGCTTTTGTTGTTCACTGCAAATGGGATGTCCCACCTCAATACTAGACAGATTAAAATACACACGTACATGTGCAACTGCACAAACCTTTCTTTTAATAGATTCCTGTCTCTTAATAGATAGTCCTGTCAGGTAGATGATTAAGACTGAAACCCATTAACAAATTCCTATTAGCACCAAGCCAGTCGTTTTCAACATCCATTTCAAGCCTCCTCAGCTAACTCCTACAGGATGACTCCTTTGTCTCCAGCTATGCAGGAAGATCTCCGCAGACAGGCTTACCCGTTCCTCATATATCATTCCCCTGCCGCTGAAAATGCTACCGTTGGGGTTTTCAGGACCGAGAATGAGAATCACATGCAGGAGTTCTGTGAAATACACCATGACCTGAAAATCTCAACCAAAATACTTTGTGTGGCGTTTTTGAAAAAAACAGTTCCTGCCATTTTACTGGGATTCACACACTGAGCTGTCAAGTGGAGGATGATGAAAACACTGACACTCAAGAGAACAGAGGCAGAGAACAGAACATATAAAGTATGTATTGTGTACTGTACGCCTCTTGCATCTGGAATGTAGAGGCTAGAAGAGGGAATGAGCTGACAATTTCCAGCTTCCCTACTCCCAGAGTAAAGCCTGAAAAGATAAAACATGTCTGTAAGTACAGAAACCATAACCTACCAATAAACAAAAACGGATCTCAAATCCCAACCTAAGCGGCCTTATCTCCTACAAAGAGCATCTCATGGCGCCACTCTGATGTGTGACTGTTAGAAAGGGACTGAAAAGGATTAGACATCCATCTTCCAGTAGGTGCAGACCTAATACCCCACAACAACATGAAGATCCTCAACCTCACCCTGTCATAGGTGGAACTACAACTGCTGCAAGTGGCTGTTTATCGAACAGCTAACTCTGGGCAGCTTTACTGTTTTCTACTGCAGTCATTGCAAACCAGGTTCCAGCAGGCAGCTGAAAAGGCAAAGAGCTGAAAACTGTCTTACGCTTCTTCTTGATGACTTTCAGGAAGCTGAACTTAATAAGGATGTCCAGGAACCACAGGCATCGGGCTTTGTGATCCCTGCTCTTCTCATCAACAGGCAGGAACTTCAGCTCCTCTAAGACAAAGGAGCAATGGCTGAAGAAGGAAGAGAGGGAGCGTGAGGATCACAGAACCAGAGACTATCTTACTTACCAGAACAGGACACAGCAAACCCTTGACTTCAATGCACAGCTCGTTTAGGTTGGAAGATTTCCCAGAACACTGACAAACCGAAGCTCACAAGGCTGCTCTGCGAGTACATTTGCCTTGCCCACAACATTCAGCCAGACCTTTTCTGTGAGCAGCCACTGTGCAGGCCCCTGTACTGTAGGATCTGCCGGCTCCCTGTGGGGCACAGACACACTTTTACTTAGGCACGGGCAGATGGGAAGCATAGGGAGTTTGCGTGCTTACTTCAGCTGCTCAGCACCAGGACTTAACACACCGAGTGCACGTCCATGTCAATTTGCCAAGCCACAGCAACTTCCACACCAAGACAGTAACTACTTGCTGGGGACAGTGCCTGGCCACAGGCGTTCCATTCTCAGCACAGTTCTGTGGTCCTTTTTGGATGAACTTGCCTCCAGTTCCCACTCTGGATTTATCCCCTCTTCCTCTGCCATCAGTTCCCAAAAGGGCAGCCACACTGCAGTGCACACCACCTCCTCTCCATTACAGCTCCCTCCACACTCCCCAAAGGCATGGAGCTGCATGTTTCGATTAAATGTCCTCCCTCTGGACTGGAAAGATCAGCCAATGAATACCCATACCGGGCAGCTGGTCCCGTACTGGGAAGCTGGTAGCAGCTGCCATCCTGCACCTCAGAACAACTACAATTTCACAAGGCCATCCGTAACTATTAAAAGGCTGCTTGCAGCAGTATTACCTTTTCTCTTCTGTTTTCTTGGTGATTTCTTCTGGAGTGATGTTCACAAAGGCTGCTGCTGGACCCTTCAATGATTCAAACTCTGCTGGGGACAGGACTGGAAGGATTTTAAAGAAATTTTGAAGTAAAGAACATGAATACCTTCTCTCCTGTCTGGTAAGAGCAGTCCATAATAAGATATACTCTCTTCACTCTTGCAGTAGAAATATGTGGGGAAGGAAAGTGGGGAGGGAAATTATAAATAAGCAGGATGTAATAGCAAGACTTGGAAGCTGACCAGTAGAAGTCTCTAAAGGGCTGTGGCTCCATCACAGATCATTTCTCCTACGTTCCTCACTACTCTTAGCTAAAGTGCTTCCAGCAGGGAGGCATGGCATCCTTCTATTTGTAGGACGGAGGAAAGATACAGAACTTGCATGCCCTAAGTGCCAATGCAGTATGCCCCTGCTCTCTCAGCTTTCTGTTTGATGCCCAGAGCCTGGAGAAGGGTCACAGTCAGCAGGAGAGCACCTGAAGAGCAGTGCAAAGGAAGAGCAGCCACTGCAGCCAGTTCGTCAGCTTCATCGGGGGCCCAACTCAAATGTCTCCATGCTAACACACATAGCAGCAGGGGGAACAAACAAGAGTTAGAGATGTACGCACGCCTGCAGAGCTTTGGCACTGGCAATAGGGAGACATGGTGGGATGCCTCCCATGACTGGAGCGTTAGGATGGAAGGACACAGGCTCCTCATGGGAGACTTCAAGCACCCTGATAACTGTTGGAGGAACGGCACAACAGGGCACAGACAATCCAGGAGGTTCCTGGAATGCACTGATGACAACTTCCTTCTCCATGTGACAGAGGAGCCAACATGGAGAGGTGCTATGCTGGACCTCATTCTTACCAACAAGAAGGCTGGTGGGAAACGTGAAGCTCAAGGGCAGCCTTGACCACTGTGACCGTCAAACGGTGTGGTTCTGCATTCGGAGGGCAGAAAGTAGGGAGCACAGCGAGCCCGCTACCTTGGGAGAGCAGACTTTGCCCTCTTCAGGGATCTGCTTGGTAGAGTAACATGGGACTAAGCCCTGGAAAGATGTTTGATATTCGAGGATATTCACCTCCTCCAAACTCAGTAGTGATGAATCCCAACAAAGAGGAAGTCAGGCAAAAACGCCAGGAGGCCGGCATGGATGAACAAAGAGCTCCTGGCCAGGCTCAAGCAGAAAAAGGAGGCCAACAGAGAGTGGAAGCAAGGACAGGTAGCCTGGGAGGGATACACACACACTGTCCAAGCAGCCAGGGATAAGGTGGGGAAAGCCAAAGCCCTGTTAGAAATAAATGTGGCCATGGACATCAAGGGCAACATGAAAGGCTTCTATAGGTATGTCAGTGATGAAAGGAAGACTGTGGAAATTGTGGGCCTTCTCCAGGAGGAAACGAGAGACCTGGTTACCCGGGATACGGAGAAAGTTGAGGTACTCAATGACTTTTTGCCTCAGTCTTCAGTGACAAGAGCTCCAGCCACATAGTTCAAATCTCAGAAGGCTAGGTCAGGGACTGGGAGAATGAAGAACTGCCCACTGTAGGAGAAGATCAGGTTTGAGACCACCTAAGGAACCTGAAGGTGCACAAGTCCAGAGGACCTGAGGAGATGCATCTGCAGGTCCTGAGGGAACCGGTGAATGTAGTTGCCAAGGCACCGTCCAGCATATTTGAGAAGTTGTGGCAATCCAGTGAAGTTCTCACCAACTGGAAGAGGGGAAACATAACCCCATTTTTAAAAAGGGAAAAAGGAAGGCCCAGGGAACTAAAAGCCAGTCAGACTTGTGTCTGGACCAAGCAGTATTATGGATGAGATCCTCCTGGAAACTATTCAAAAGCCTACGAAAAATAAGGAGGTGACTGGTGACAGCCAACATGGCTTCACTAAGGGCAAAACATGCCTCACAAATCTGGCGGCCTTCTACAACGGGATTAGAGCATTGGTGGATAGGGGAAGAGCAACTGACATAATCTACCTGGACTTTTGCGAAGCATTGGACACTATCCTGCACAACATCCTTGTCTCTAAACTGAAGAGATGTGGATTTGACAGATGGCCCACTCAGCAGGTAAGGAATTGGCTGGATGGTTGCACTCAAAGAGCTGCAGTCTACAGCTCAATGTCCAAGCAGAGATCAGTAATAAGTGCTGTTCAACAGGGGTCAGGATTGGGACCAGCACGACTTAATATCTTTGCTGGTGACATGGACAGTGGCACTGAATGCATCCTCACTGAGTTTGCTGATGACTGGAAGCTGTGAGGTGTGGCTGACACACTGGAGGGAAGGGATTCCAACCAGAGGGACCTGGGCAGGCCTAAGTGGTGGGCCTGTGCAAACCTCATGAGGTTCAACACCACGTGCAAGGTCCTGCATGTGGGCTGGGGCAATCCAAAGCACAAATGCAGGCTGGACAGAGAAAGAATTGAGAGGAGTCCTGAGGAGAAGGACCTGGGGGTGCTGGTAGATGAGAAGCTCACCATGAGGCAGCAATGTGTGCCTGCAGCCCAGAAAGCCAACCATATCCCAGGCTGCACCAACAGCAGTGTGGCCAGCAGGGCAAGGGAGGGGATTGTCCCCTTCTGCTCTGCTCTCGTGAGACCCCACCTGGAGCCCTGCGCTCAGCTCTGGGGCCCCCAGCACCATCAGTACATGGACCTATTAGAGAGAGTCCTGAGGAGGGCCACAGAGCTGATCAAGGGCTGGAGCACCTCTTCTACAAAGACAGGCTGAGGGAGTTGGGGTTGTTCAGCCTGGAGAAGAGAAGGCTCCAGGGAGACCTTTTAATGACTTTCCAATACCTAAAGGGGGCTACAGGAAGGCTGGGGAGGGAGGGACTCTTTGTCAGGGAGAATAATGGCTTTGAACTCAAAGAAGGTAGGTTTAGATTAGATATGGGGCCTTGGCCAACCTGGTCTAGGGGAAGGTGTCCCTGCCCATGGCAGGGGGGGTGGAATTAGATGTCTTTAAGGTCCCTTCCAACCCAAACCATCCCACAATTCTACGAAAGTTCAGCTCCGTGCTGCCACATGCCTGACAGCACTCTCTCCCACATGCCAGAGTACTGGCATCAAGCATACAGAAGTCAGAAACCACACTGTGCTACTGGAAAAGATACTGTCTTCAAACTTGTAAACATGTTCCGGTTTGTCAGCGTCTTCATGACACGGAGGCAGAAATATGGACATGTTCTGTACATCATCTTGGGCCACGTCTTGTATCAAAGCTTAGGAGAGACGTAGGAAACAAAACAACATTTGGACCATGCAGACAAAAATGGAGAGAACGTGACCACACCCAAATACTTCCTTGAAATTCAAGTAAATTTGGGGAGGGCGGGGAGGGTTTGGTCAACACTAGTTTAGTTTAAGCAGGACACAGAAGCTGAAATGGAGTTTTAAACACTTATCTCACTGGGAACAGTGACAAGGAAAGGCCATAGCTCTTCCCCATGTTGTTTGGCTAGTGCCATGTGTGGGTACAAAAAGCATTCTAGGAGGCTCAGAGAGGCTGAGAGTTTCTGATTTGCCTGGAATGTACTCAGCATGCTGCCTTTTAGCCTGGTGCCATCACTTCTGTGAAGAACTTTCTGCTACTGAAGATTCAGAAATGCTGCTCCAGACTAAACTGGCTGCTGCTGCTACACCTCTTGCCTCTAGGGTGAGCAGGAGAACATGGTTTTAACATCCTGGGTTCCATTGGGCACCATCTGGCCCAGCACAACACGCAGAGCACAGTAGATATCCTATCTGGAACACAAGAGCTGAGAGCTTTCATGTCAGTGAGAGCTGACCAGTTTTATAGTCTCTCCCGTTCATAGCTAATGCAAGTCAGAATCCCACAAGTGCTGGTGGAAGGAAGCTCAGCTGGTCTCCAGTTCAACCTCCTGCATGGACTGTCTCCAGCACTGTCTCAGGGCAGCCCTGGCTTTCCCAACCAAGGCTTGGAAGTCATCCTGAGGCTGGTGACCGCACAGCTCTCTGTGACCTATCCCAGGGCTCCACCATCCTCCAAGGCAAGAAGTTCCTCCCACGGACCACTGCGACTCGTCCTGCTGACCTTTGTTGTATAGCCTGACACTGCTGAGAAGGGCTTGGCTCTGACTGCCCTTCAGACAGCTGTGGGCTGCTGGTGAGATCCCCTTGGCCTTCCCTCTGCCACACTAATCAAGGTCAGGGTGGCACTGGCTGCACAAGGCAATACAGATGTAGCCTCACCAGCACCAACAGAAGGGGGTATCAGCTCTCCTTGAAACATCACCTCAATGGGATACTTGGGAGAATTTTTCCTGCAGTAGTGGTAATAACTGAGACCATGGCAGATACCTTTTCCTGCCAGCTTCTCCATAGCAGAGGACTGAGTCTATCAGACCGACTCAAAACAGCACTTGGGATAGCACATGATGGTGCTGGGACCCAGTCTAAGGCATCGACCATTTTCCATACACATGCCACCGTGAAGCCAGAGTACAGCTCACCTTAATGAACATTCAGCAGCTCTTTTCAGGCCAAGTGAATTTACTGCCTCTATGCCACTAAGTGGACTTCCAGAACACTGACAAAATATGGGCAGAAATGGACACTGATGACATATGGACCTTCCCTTACCCAGGCAACTCCCACACTAAGCCTAGCAGGATCAGAAGGAAGCAGTTCATTTGCTACCAGAATGACCTGTGATTTCCTCAACATGTGCCCAGTTCAGCTGTTAAACCAACAGCTTCAGTGCTTACTACAAGCAAAACCCCTTTCTTCTTCCCGCCATACTTGGCAACAAACAGACAGAAAAGCACATCTAATTGTCTTCAGTGACACCTCACACAATATTCTTACCTGTTACTCCCTTTGCATCTATCACATTTGCTGCTGCTTTTGTCACAGCTGTGTTAAGAATATCATTGCCCACTGCATTCATTCGTCGAGAATTCAGGGCTCGCTTCTGCTTGCTGGTGCCAAAGGCTTCAATGCACAAATCCACCTGTGCACGAGAGACGCAAATGACTACACACTGCTGAACTCAGGACACTTTGCATCCAAGAGGAAAACCCAGCTAACCACCATTTATCCTACATTTTTCAATAAAATGTCAAACATATCACTGGGTACAACCCAACCACACAACAAGCACTGCAGGGGAGGAGGGCAGGGTAGGAAGTACCTGGAACTGTAATCAGGACTGAAATAATTATGAAAGTACTGCTAACGCTAGGTACTAGCAATGTGCTTCTCAGACCTTGAGCACAAAGAGGGCTGAACCCGCACATTTACACTGCAGTAAACTAAGCATCTCAGTCTCAGACAAGTATCTGTCACTGTCACCTGGATAATCATAGCAGAATGCGATATGGGGTTTTAACTTTACCTTCTCCCTGAAGGATTTATTCTGGTAATCCCTGGTGTCATCAGGTAGTAAATTATCTATAAAAGAACAAAAATTAGTACGCTTGGCTTGCAGCAGCTGGGAAAACATATGTGTATAGCACTCCTTGAGCTAATCCATTAATAAAAGACCAGACTAAGAATTCTATGGGACTTTGTCACAGAACACAATGAATGAGTATGTACCTGGAACAAACAGGGAAAGGCAGTCCAATTTTTGCTACAAAGTCTATGAGCATAATGCATAGACTGAAGCAATAGTCATGTCCTGTTGTGTAGAAAGTAGATCCCTGAACACCATATTCTTTGGGTTATCCTCCTGGCTTCAGTAATAACAAGCAGTTCTGCTCAAGAAAATCTGTTTTCTTTTTCAGTAATTCAGTCCCTTGACCTGGCCATTTCCAGGCTTCCCTCAGCAGGGCCTAACTAGACAAGGCTGCATTTGTTCTGAGCAGTGACAACTTTGCTCCCAGCTCTGGCAGTTCCACCCTGCCAGCACTACTGCTCTCTGCTTAAACCCCACCCTAAACTTCAGCTATGATCTTCCTTCTCCCTCTGTTTATCATGCCATGCTGTGCCTCAGAGGGAGAGTGAAATGTATCCTCCTTCCTCCATGCTGAGGAAACATGGCAGAAACAAGTAAGAAAGGGTAGCTGAGAAGAAAACAGAACGCAATGCTGTCAGTAACCAAGCAATCAGTAGCTGAATGTATACCTATTTCCAGGTCGCTGTGACTGTGGTGCTAGGGTGAAATACAGTATCTTCCTACCTGACAGTAAGGGCTGCATGTTGAATATTTCAGCGTTGTAGACTTCCATTTGCCCAGAGTCCTTGTTTAACACACCAACAAAATACCTGGGGAGAAAGAACAGGGGCAAATGATTAGCAAGAGACAGTCCAGTGGAAGTGATGTTTTAACATGGCATGGTGCAGAGCCACAGCTATTACATTTCTCCTGCCAGTTCTTTTGCATTGCAAATACCAATTTCCCAAGAAAATTCAGAATTTCACTCAAAAAAAAAAAGTTACCTTGAAGCAATAGATGTATAGACATGTTTTCTCTACATGCACAGAGGTATATATATATAAAAGAATTGTTGCTCTAGGTAAATGTAAACGTCTTAAATCAACTGGCTTAGCTTCACAATGCACAGATCAATTGTAGGTGCATGAATGCTAGTTGCTACTTTCTTCTGTGTTTTCTAGTTTGGTTGGTTTAATCCTTGGATTCACGCTGCTTCCAAAACCTGTGTTCCCTGTGTGTGCTTCTCTGCTTACTGCAAGTCACTCTGAGCCTAAGTCCTAACTGAGCAATAACCAATAAATTATTCACAAAGATAAAATTTTGTTGCAAATATTTACTCAAAAAGTAACAATTTAGAGCAGTGCTTTAACAGCTGTTCAAAACAGTTAACTTTCACTAGAAACAAAACTAAGCCAAAAGCACATTCTGAATGTTTCAAATGGAGCAATGAAGTCCTCAGAGCAAGCTACTGTTAGTCCTACACCTACCTTTGACCATTCCTGTGGGTCTACTACTGAGAATATTTAAAACAATGGTAAAAGCCTAACAGCTACAGCACTTTCAGCAGTATGTCCTACTTCATACAATTATGCTTGGTATTTCTGCAGCCTGTACATTGAAAACCCCACAAATACATATGTTTTGTCACAGTCTTTCTGCTTTCACTGAAGGTTTATTAAGGTAAGCTCACACTCTGGCAGGATTACACCTGTACAGACGTGCACGGGTTCATATAATTCTATGTAAGTGCTTTTACAGACAGATGTGACACCAAATCCAAAGGTTTATGTTTACCCAACTTACCAGTAGACTAACAACCATTGCTAAAAGCGTGGTCCACTTCAGCATCAGAACTGAATTCATGCTAAATGCCACCATTTCACTTAAGGATTTTTAAAGATCTTTTCCTGACTAGCAAATCGCTTTATGTGAGATTAAAAAGCACATAATTTATTCCTTTTAAAAACGTTGGTTTATTAATATATACCACACAGAAGAGACAAGCAGACAAATTGAAATGTGTTACCTTTCATAAACGTGGTTAATTCAGTTGTATATACATGTACATGCTACCTTCATATGCAAAGTTTCCCTGCTGTGCCCCTTTCTCTCAAAAAACCCTATGAGCAACAATGAGCACACTTGTCAGGAATGATGCATGGTGTTCCTACCATTATTTATAATAAACAATAAAACAAACACAATTTCAGCTTGTTTCATTTTCATCTTTTTTGTTTAAAGTTGTTTCCATTCTGTTGTGACTGCTTTCTTTAGAAGTCTCGTCGGTTTGTTCAGAGGGTTGTTCAGCTTTCTTTGATGAAGGTACAACATTACCTTTCTGAAGAATTTCCGTCACTTCATGCTCTAGCACCTCTGATGGAGTCAAAGGCTCCAAATGAATACTGCTTTGTTCAGTGATGTCTGAACTAAAGGATTCAGGTTCATTTCTTTCTCTAAAACTGCTCATAACTAACATCTTCACCCAATGTTAGCTTTAAGTCCTTTGCGTTTATTGCTGAACGTGTAGCTTCATCCAAGTTTTGTACTGTAGTCTGGTCAGTCAAGACACCATCATCTGAACTTCGTCAAGTTTTCAACTCATTTTCACCACGAATATATTTTTGTTCTTTGTCTACTAACTGTTTGTTACTATCTGAATTGCAACATGCTCTTTTCTCATGCACAGAATTCTTGGAGCTGTTGTCATGGAGCTCCAAATTGGGAACATTTTTTGTACCTGAGAATGGTGAGTTTTCTTCATCCTTTTCAACTGATGCAACTTTACAAGTTTGATTTCTATTGCATTCTTTTGTTTCCTCTGAAGACTTATGCTCTTGTTTGCACGATAATCCCAAACTCAACTGGGTTCAATCTGCTGCTCCACAATGATACATCAGCGAGCCAAGGCAGTATAGGATTACCTGCTCACTTTCAACTCCCTCAGATACTTGTTCAGCAGTTGACAAATCTACAGAAACATTCTCTATAATAACTTGACAAGCATGAGTGTGGCTTTCACTCAGATGTGTGGCCATGCTATCTAAGCCATAACCACCAGTCAGAAAATCACAATTAAGACATACTACAGTCACACCTCGTAGCTCTTCGGAATGCTTCTTGTATATCCAAAATCTTTCACTTGCACGAACACCGTGAAAACTCATCATTTGATTCACATAGGCTTTGCTACACCTAGTCTTGTATCTGCATAAGGTACGATGGACATATGTAGGAAAGTGGCTTGCAAAATCTTTTATTTCTGAGTAACACTCAAAGCATTTGTGAGCTCCCAAATGATTATGCAGTGCTGTATTCAAAACTTTTTTTTTTTTTGCTGCTGGCGATGTTGGTCCATGCATTTTGCTTCTTCAATGTAGTTGATGGTTTTGATTTTGCTTTTGACTTATTTGTATTAAATCTGTTATGATTTCTAGTGGTTGTATTTTTAGCTTTAGGTGATAGCTGAAATGTGGATGTACTCGTACTAACAGAAGATCCTGACTGAAGAGATCCAACAGACACTTGAATAGTAACCTTTGTTCCAGGATGCAATCCTTCTAACTGTTTAGGTTTTCTAAATGTTTCGTGATGCTGAGTCTTGTGATCATTTTTTCTTTGCAAGTCAAAAATTGCAGTCTGCACTTAGTGCAACAGTATATTCCTTTTTTCTGATGCCTCATATAATGATGCATACATACATCGTGCTCCAATTTTTATTACTTTGAGGCAAAATGGGCATAGCAAATGTTTTTTTATTCTCATGAATTGTCCTGAAATGTTTCTACATCAGAAAAAGCTGGGGATCTGTAGTTGCATACCTGGCAAACACAGGGCATTTCACCTGGCTTATGGTTGTCCTTCATATGTTGCAAAATAACTTGTTCTGTTTCAAAGGATAAATCACAGATTTTACAAACAGTAGATGATTCATAAGGCGTGTACTTTCAATGTGGCACTGCAGCTGGAATGGGGTGGGAAACTGATGGTAACAGTGCTGGCCAGTGGTATGGCTTTCCCACATTTCATTGCTCTGCTTCTCGAGCTCTAAGTGATGCCGCATGTGGTTCATAAACCTTATGTTATTTTTAAGAACTTTTAGACAGCTGAAGCACTGAAATGTTGTATGAGTTTTCTGCTCCTGTTGTACCTGCTGGGTATCACCTTCATGTTTCCCATAATAGAAGTCGTTAACTAACATAATCAATTTTCCTTTCTCAGATTCATTGATCTTGCTTGTTGTACTTGAACATTCTAGTTTGGCCACTCCCGGGAAGAAATTATTTACCATATCTGGACAACAATACTTCATACAATTTTTTAAAGGATCCGTTAAGATTGAAATCAATATTGCACTTTGGACAAGCTCATGGAAAAGGCCCTCCCTGTTTAATATTGCTTGATGTAGCAATAGTACCCGTTACATTCACTGACAGCCCAGTCTGGTACTGTGGAAGTTCACATATTCCGCAGATAGGACCCATGGAAACGGTGTTAGGCTGAGGCACGGGAGATTTAGGCTGGACATCAGGAAGAGATTCTTCACCGAGAGGGTGGTCGCACACTGGAACAGGCTCCCCAGTGAAGCAGTCACTGCACCAAGCCTGTCTGAATTTAAGAAGCGATTGGACGGTGCACTTGGTCTAAAATTTTGGTTAGACCTGTGTGGTGCCAGGAGTTGGACTCAATGATCCTTATGGGTCCCTTCCAGCTCGGGATATTCTATGATTCTATGAACTGTAAGTGTGCTGTTTCTACAGTAGGTTAATTTCTCTCAAGTAAAATCCTTTTCATCTTGCGTTTCAGAGGCTAACCCAAATGGTTTGTGCTGCTTTTCAGCATATCTCATGACCCACTGGGAAGAGGCTGTATGTCACCTCTCATTGAAGCTGATCAGAGTATCAACTCTACCAATTTCTTAATCAGCCAGAAAAGTCAATTCCGTCTGAAGCCTTCCGAGTGGTGCCTGAACTTACTCAGCTTTTTAACATGTTTTCCTAAAATTCAGGACACACTTGGTAAAGAAAAAAATTGGCCTGCTGTAGAAGCTGCCTTTTGCAGTGTGTGCAAGGCTCTACGCAACTGCTCTCAAAGGAGCTGCCCAAGTCCTGTGGGGATCACAGAATCTCAGTGGCTAGAAAGGATTGCTAAGCAGTGCCTGCTGCTCTAGGAAACGGGTCAAACAAGTGCTGCCCGAGGATTTGGCAGCCTCGTTGATTTTTCCACTCAGAGTAAACCAGACTGTTTGTGCAGCTGCAGTTTATGCTGTCACATCAATATCTGCAGCTGTGAATTCAGTCTTAGGCGGACAGCTGCTGAGATCTGTGAGAATGGATCCACTGCAGGAAATTGTGATGAATGCAGGTGAGGCAAATGTGGGAGGAAACAAACCAAGTTACATGGATAAGGTAGGAAAATTAGAAAGGAAATCAAGAAACAACTTAAGTAGTTTTTGTCTGCATGTCTGGTGATCCTGAGGACCTAATGCCAAACAGATCTCAGTTAGCCTGCCTTGTTAGTTTCCATAGCTCTGGATCTTCAGAGGTGCACGCAGGTACTACTTAAACAGTTAAAACTCTCTCTGAATAATAAAAAGTGATGTGAAGTGTTGAGAAATAGAGTGCCAAATCTGTACAGAAATAATACTGCATGGGTGCACATATCACAAACGTATGGAGCATTACCCGTATTCATTAAACTTAACTCCTCTCTCCAAACTCAAGAAAGAGCTCCTGGAAGCCTTGTTTCAGCTATGCTATCGTAAGACTGCTGAACTCGAAGGGCCAGCTCTCTAGTTTCAATTCTCAGACAGAAAAGACTAAGCTTAGCATTTCCTGAAGTACCATCTGCCAGGAATGCAAGTAGTTCATTTTAAAGAAATTATTCAGAAACTAGCTCTGGAACACTAATGTCTGGAAGCACCTTCTCTTCCTAATTGTTTTTGCAACTCTGGTCTTCACTGCCTCACTCTACCCATAACTTAAGGAGTCAGAGTAGTGAGACTACTGAGGCTACAACAGCAAACAGTGAAGAACAAGTGGAGCACATTCAAAGAGCAGAGCACGTTGCACCAAGAGCCTGACACACGCATCAAGTGCATTTCAGAGTTCTGCAGGCTAGTAGGAGCAGTAATATGCATCAAAGGAAGAAAAAAACACCTTTGGGTAGAACAAGGCAAAATTATTTTACATTGTCGCTCTGCCCACTGAAGAGGATCTTCAATCAGAGGATCAGAAAGATCTCATACACAAAATACTTCTTAGGAGGCCAGTGTAATCTGTTTCAAGGCTACAAAGGTCACCTTCCTAAGCCAGGACATGTAAAGGCTGGTGACTTCACCAATGCTTCCTATTACACCATGTGGTGCAGCCAAGTCTACTGCCGAAATCCTCTCCATTCACACCGTGGTCTCAATGGGCACGTCTGAGCCAGGTTTAAGAAAAGCTACAAGAAATGTGGCATCAGAGGAATTCCTCCACTTCCACCCCCACCTTACTGTCACAGCATTCTCAGGAAGCCATACCTGCACAGTGAGTTACATTTCAAAACTCCACTGCCGAAGTTATTTCCCACATATGAAAGCCTTTCAGTTTCTGAGACCTGAAAAACAAAGAAAAATTACTTGAACATGGGACTAACTGACCTTTCCTGTGTTCAGTTTCTTCTCTCTAGTGACACAAATCTCTATACTGCTGTGATCACCATACTTGAACCAGGAGCAACAATTAGTGGAAGAAAAGGTGAGTTTACTCAGAGTCAATAGACAGGAGAGATCAGCCCTTTAGGCTGATGCTTTAGGCTATTCATGGCAGTTGCTTAAAGCTTCTGTAAGAGTACAAGACAAACCTGACAGATGTCGGCCTGGGTCAAAGGCAAAAAACTGGGTAAAGCCATCATTACAATGCAGAGGAATTCAGTTTACAATGTAATTTTGAATGATCTATTTAAAACTCTGGTATTGCCAGTTGGCTGCAATTAACTGACAGAAAAAAAAAAAAAGCTAGCACAAATGGCTTAGCCAGCTAAGTATATTTTTAAATATTTGTGTATCAATTAAGATATATTCCCACTTGAAGATTTTGGCTGAAAAACTATTTGTTCCTTCACTAAGTCATCCATACAGACAACCATAGAGTTAGCAATGCCAGCAGAAAGCACTTTTCGCTTTAAGTTTGGTTTTCTCTTGACTGAAAGATTTCAAAAACCTTGTAGCACAATGCAGTTCCCCCCCCCCCCCCAAAAACAAACCATCAATAAATATTTTAGGGTCACTGTATAAACATAACACAACAGATTTTGTGATGATGTGGACATTGATAGTCATTAACAGCTTTTAATTTTCAAACCTTATTTTCCTGTAGGTTATTAAAATAAATAAGGACACGCACAGCATTGGTAAATCAATGTTACCTTGAGAACACGCTGTGAGAAACAAAGTTGTGTTTTGCAGTAGAGAATTATTTTTCTTTATTTATTCCAAGGGAGTTGTGTAGTCATAATAAGGAGAAATGCTAAGTAGATAAGTGGACAGTAGAAGGCCTCACTGTTCTAAAATAAGGTAGAAGCTTGAGAAAAACAGGATGAGCAGTGTGAGAACAGTAAAATAAATATCACAAGTTCTCAAACCGTAAGAAAGGAGAAATTAAAGGGTTGAAAAAAAAGAAAAATTGTACATATATGGTGTAGAGGAGCGTCAAGTAGCTTGTGAACCTGTAGTACTCAGCCAATGAGGAAACAGGGGAGGTGATCAGGCATCAGGTAATAGGGAATAAAAGGTGATGATCTGTTTACTAAAATGTGTCCTGATTGACAGGATGCCCGCCACTGCAATCGCAAATAAAATAGCTTCAGAGAAGATCCTGTCTGAAGAAAATTATTTGAGATTTTTCTCACAGAACCATTCCTCTCCATCCCAAAATTCCATGCATAGTGTTAAATCTGAGACAGCACATTCTAAAACAGGAATGATCAACAGAAGACTATGATGCATTGAGTGAGACTTGGCAATGCTATGGCACTGGGAAAAGGCTCTGATGTGGTACAGAGACATCTCGTGGCTTCCTGTGGAGCTGCTGCAGAGCCGGCAAGGAGGCTGCACGGTGAAGGCACAGCCTGCTCGTCCTTCCACACCCTGTGGT
>MU012748.1:11394-24377 GCA_011074415.1 Stictonetta naevosa | reverse complement strand
ATAGGGGTGGCTAGCCGGGGTGGGGGGCCGGCTGCTCGGGGATGGGCTGGGCATCGGTCAGCGGGTGGTGAGCAATTGCATTGTGCATCACTTGTTTGTACACAGTAGTAGTAGTACTATTATCATCATTATTATTATTATTATTTTCCTTTCTTTTCTGTCCTAATAAACTGTCTTTATCTCAACCCACAGGCTTCAGTATCCTGATTCTCTCCCCCATCCCAGAGAGGGAGGGGGGAGGGTGAGCGAATGGCTGTGTGGTGCTGAGCTGCCGGCTGGGTTAAACAACAACGATTAAGAAACTGGAGCATCTCTCCTATGAAAAAGGCTGAGAGCTGGGATTGTTCAGCCTGGAGGGGAGAAGGCTAAGCCACCTGGATGTGATCCTGGGCACCCTGCTCTGGGTGTCCCTGCTTGGTCAGGGTTGGACCAGATGGACCCGGAGGTCCCTTCCAACCTCATTCCCTCTCTGAGGCTGTGTAACCCCCATGCTGCATCCTGCCCTGGCTGCCCCCACACTCACCCCTCTGCAGCAGAACACCACTGCACTCCTGATCAACCTCCCCGTCCCGCTGTGGGCTGTCATTGGCACAGCTAGCTGAAGACACCTGCCAGCCAGACACCCCCCAGAAGTGGCGTGGCTGCCGTGGAATGGCTCCCACCATCACGGTGTGCCTCCGAACCTCTGCGCCGTCCTCTCCAGCTCTTCAGTCTCCACAGCAGCTCTGAGGGCAAAGAAAGGGGGAGATGCAAGGCTGGTGAGATTCAGAGGCTCACCAAGAGCAGGGCAGGAGGGTAGAATCACAGACTGGTTTGGGTTGGAAGGGACCTTAAAGATCACCTGGTTCCAACCCCCCTGCCATGGGCAGGGACACCTCCCACTAGACCAGGTTGCCTAAAGCCTGGTGCTGCCTGCCCACGGGGTCACACAGGCAGAGAAGGCAGTACTGAAGTTCAGCCTCTCCCAAACCCAAAGGTCACATGAATC
Organism: Stictonetta naevosa; assembly: GCA_011074415.1. Lineage (NCBI taxonomy): Eukaryota > Metazoa > Chordata > Aves > Anseriformes > Anatidae > Stictonetta > Stictonetta naevosa. The sequence continues at coordinate 23,389 of MU012748.1, read as the reverse complement.
TATAGGTCATCTCAGGCAGTATTTTCACTTTACTTTCCATTTAAGCCACAAATACTTTAAACTAAGCTGTAAACTCTCATACCTTGTTTATCCTTTACACCCCTCTTCCTTGCCTTCCTGCATGAAAATCTGTGTATAGGAACAGATCCCTACTTCTTTTTGGTGATCATTCCATGACCTGCTTTCCAAGACACTGCAGATCACCAGCAACCTCTGGCCCTCCAGCTAGCCGCTGGTCTCATGCCCATCTACCCCATCCACACACAGCACCTGACACTTTCTGGCCCTACAGACAAGGAAAAGGGCTTGCAATTGCTTTCTTCAGGTAAGAGATGTATGGCAGGGATGGCAGAAACCAGGATCCTGACAACCCTGAGCACTATGGCCCCCATCAGCCTCCCCCAGAGCAAAGACAGCAGTCCTTCCACGTGCACAGCACTCACCTGCTCAGAGGCACCCTTGATGTATGAAGTAGATTTGCAGCTGCAACACAGTTCTGTTTTGGTCACGATCCACCAGCACCACAGCTTTGATGCCTGGAAGAGGGCAAAGAGGAGAATTAACCCAGGCAGCAGCTCATGGTGCAACACCTTCACAGCAGGCAGGAGCCTTTAGGCACCTCCATCGTCAGTCCCTCTGCCATGGGGCTGCTCAGGAGCTTTGCAGTCCCAGGAAGCTCTAGGTGAAGGAGAAAATGCTGCCCACCACTGGGGACCGTGCACCTCTCTCCCCATGCAGCCTCAGCCAGGGGCTCAATGCAGCAGCCATCTGGAGGGAAGCCACTGTCTGTGTCCTGTTGGGCAACCTGACCACGAGCACTGCTCTGAAAGATGGAAACAGCAGGGCCAGGCAGATGAACAAAATCCCTGCAGGGATGCTCAGAGGCACCAAATACCCAAGTGCACCCCTTTCTGGCACCTTGGTCCAGCAAATTCTGCATCAGTGCAATGAACATGTGGCCTGACTTTGCCCTCCTCAGAAAACGTGCTGTTCCCTCATTATGTTTCCAGTAAGATTTGTAATTAGTCCCGGTCTCTGAAAACAGACCAGCCCAAAAGCCACTTCCATCAGAGCCAGGGGAAGGGCACCACCAGCAAGCAGCCAGAACAGAGATGCAACACGCAAGCTCCCACAGAGCACTTGCAGCAGGGCAAGTCAATGCTGCAGCACAACAACCCCCCTGGTCCAAAGCCTCGACAAAAGCTCTTTGTAAAGTTCAGCTCCTTCTGGCACACTGCAGGAAGGCCAGTAGAGGAGTAGGTGGGTGCCTGCAGCCACAGAAGGACGCCATGGTGATGGCATACCATGTTCTGTCCACCTAGGATGGGGAGAGCTCTCACCCCAGGTAGCTGCTTCCCTTCTCCATCCCCAGGGCAGATCTGCACCATGACTTCAGTGGCACGGCCGGCCACTGGGAAACAAAATTGGCGACTGGCGGCAAGAGTCAGCACGGGGCGGCAGGAGAAAGCCACATCCTTCCTGCGCGTGTCCAGACAGGACAAATGTGCAGATTCAGCCTGCACCTTTCTTTCTCTGACCCACTCCCCTCGGCAGCCACAGCCCTTCCCAAGTCCCCAGGCAGCCAGGCTGAGCCCTTTGCTCCTCAGAGGCAGCTGCCTTGCAGGAGAATGAGTCTATCAGGAGATGCTGATACCACAAACCCATCTCAGCCGAGATCTCCACCCCAGTCACCTGGTGATGCCAGCACTGGGCAGTAGTGTGCACCCCTAGCCTGAGGGGCTGCACCTCATTTTGACAACCCAGGTGCTGCTGCCAAATGCACTGTGCAGGGAAACACCAGGATTCCCCAGCCCACCCCCAAAAGCATCTCCAAGTACACCCCGGGACCCCCTCACATGCCCCGCAGCTGGGGACAGGGAGCAGCAGGAGCACAGCACTGCTCCTCTCCTAAACACATTGGGAGGGATAGGCCCCTTACAGCACCCAGCTGGAGCCTACAGCCCCTCTACAGAGCAACATGGGGACCCTAAACTACTGCACCTACAGCAGGGACAGGGAGACATCACCTTGACATCTTTCCCTTCTTCTTCCCCCAGAGCCAGGCATCTCCAGAGCCCTGCTTCTGGCAGCTTGGATGGGACAGGAGCAGGTCTGGGTCCTCCCCAGCCCCATAGAGCTGTACAGGTGCCACCCGGGGCTCCCTGTGCCCACACCAAAGGTTTGGCCCCTCCTAAGCCCAAGCAGCTGTGATTTTGCTGGTGTTTTGGCCCATACCAGTGCTCTAAGATAGGACTGAATGGGCTTTGCCTGTGGGGGGAAGCCTGGCAGGAGCTCCTCCTGCTCTCTGCCCTGCTCACACCAAACTCCCAGGTGACCCCAACAGCTGGAGGGCTGAATGGGGCCAGAAGGGCAGCCCAGCATCCAGAGAAGCAGGATGGTTGCTGTGTGGCAGGCTGAGCAGAGCTCCCTCTGTATCAACCACATTTTGAAGGAGAAGAAATTCCCTTCTATGGTGCTGCAGTGCCACCAGGGTCACAGCCCCGCAGTGGTTTGGCCAGGGTCTCCCAGCACCTGGATCCAGAGCATTCCCTTCTTCCCCAGCCTGGCTAGCCCTGGGGAAGGACAGAACGCCTCACCAGCCACAGGACCTGCAGGGAGGGAGCATGTGCCAGGCGCTGGGGCAGAGACCTGGCATTCCCTGAGGACACTGAGCCAGCAGACCGTGAGGCAGGATGACACAGCCAGGCCTGGGGGTCAGGGACATGGCTTACCTGCTGCTTTCGTTCCTATTAGCACATCTGGGGCAGGGAGGGGGACACACAGGACAAACAGACCATGGCCTCAGTCTGGTGGCAGGTGAGGAAGGGTTCCCAGCTGGGTGATGCAGCAGCTGGACTGCATGCCAGGCTGCAGCCTGCAAAAGGATCTGTTGCTGTTTGAACTGCTCTGCACTGCACATGTTGTGGGCCAGAAAGGAAGCAGGGAGGGTCGGGGGCAGCTCTGTCAGCTTTGGAGTAATTTGGGGGCAGGATGGGCAGAGGACTGGGACAGGGGCACCTGGCACCAGTGTGAGAAGAGCAAGAGCTGTGCCCAAAGGGACCCAGTAGGACCCACACGGCTTTCCAAGGCCAGTGAGACAAGGGGACACATGGCCAGGTCTGAGCATCACTGCTTGGGGCAGAGCACCAAGACCGTGGGCTGGCAGGGACAAGAGGGATTCTTGCACCTTTCGGACAACAAAAATCACAAAAACAATGCCAAGCTGGTGTTTATACTGCCTTTTGCTCCCTCTCCTGGGAAGAGCTAAGGAAACCCTTGCAGCCTCCCTGGGTTCAGGCAGGAACCATGCAGCACAGAAGGAGAGGGGCTGTTGTTACAGAAGGGCAGAGAATCAACCGTGGTACATGCAGAGCATGAGGCAAGAGAAGAAGCAACGGAAACTGCTGGAAAGTGACTGCCTAGAGGATAAGTCACAGCCCTGCCAGTCCTATCTGAACCCAGAAAAAGGAAGAAAATGTAACCACTGGAAGTGTAAAGCCACAAATTCTTTGGCACAGGCTAAGAGCAGAGACTGAGAAGCGCCAGCAGGCAGAAAGTTCCCATCACACGCCTGAAGGATGGCAGCACCAGCAGCAATGCTGCTGTCAGAGGATGGTTTCTCTGCGGCCTGCAAGATCAGGTACATGGCTGTCAGCAGATATGGATAGGCGAGGCTGGGGACCACTTCCAGCATCATCCCTAGGCGAGGCGGCAGTCCTGGAGAGAAGGAAGTTAGAGAGATGTTGCCGGAGCAAATGGTGCCTGAAGGGAAAGATGAATGGGGTGGAGGTGGCCCTGGCACTCCCCTGGGCTTCAGGCTGGGTAGGAAAGGAGCTCACACTTGGTGGAAAGGAGGGAGAGGGGAGGAGAGAGGGTGCAGAGGGAGGGAGCATCCGTGCCCCGCTGCAAGGGCAAGCCCTGCTGTCGGGGTCTCTGAAGGAGGCCCGCTGCTGTGCCAGATTTACGCAGCTGCAGAGCCTCACTTCGTGCTGGCCCCTGTGCAGATAACAGGGAGGAAGTCCCAGCCCAGACGGGAAGAGGCAGTGCCCACATCAGGAGTGCAAGCTCCTGGAAACCACCAGGGGCAGACCCCGCACCTCCCTCTGACCAATGGCACCGTGTCGGGGAGCCACTGCTGCCACCCTCCCTCCCTCCCAGCCTGCAGGTGGGGACACCATCCCAGAGCATCACTGCAGGGTGACGACACCCCTCAGGACAGAGCTCCTGAGTGCCCAGATACCCCCTATCCCCACCATGGGCTGGGGTCTGCCCCACAGTGTCTTCCCCAGCCCCAGCCCCACAGGCAGGTGCTGTGGGAGGCTATGTGGGGTCCAAGCCCTTCTGTTCAGCTGAGCCAGGATAACACAATGAGATCTCCCCCGGGAGCTTGGGAAGCCCGCAGACTTTACCCCTGCACCACCTGACGCCCCACATCCGGATCTCTTCCAACACCTTGCCTCGGCATCTCCCATGCCGGCAGCGATGCTGATGCCTGCGGCTGGGAAGGGGGGCTGGCAGGGTCTGCAGGCAGATCCTATAGGCGACGGCCACATGTGTATGGCTTTTCCCCATGCCCAAACGCCCCCAGCAGCCTCCCCTCCATGCATGGCTGCCCCTCTCCCCCAGGAAAGCACAGAGAATGAAAAGCAGCTCAAAACCCATCAGGACAATCGGGCTGCTCTCCAAAGCCGGCAGCACCCCCTGCCCACCCAGCCCAGCAGGCTCAAACCTCCTCGATGCAGCCTATGGCGTTAAACTGGGAGCCCATGAAACCCGCAGCATGCAGAGTGGGGAAATCCCAGCAGAGTGGGGAAATCCCAAGCAGCAGCTGCTCAAGGGGAGGACAGCCCAGGTTGAGGACAGACCTTTGTCTCTGCCTGCCTGTCTCACAGGCTCGCTGCTGGAGGAGGAAAAGGGGGGCAGTGGGTTACAGCAAGCAAAGATAACACCCCTAGGAGGGATGTCACAGTCACATTAATCACTTGGAATTCCAGCCAGCTCAGACCCAGGCGCTGCAAATATGGGCAGCAAATGGAGATGCTCAAAGCTCTGAAATAATTGGATCCTTTCACAAGAACCGAGCCCAGAATCCAGCACAGGAATTCAGTCCCCCTGGAAGTCAAGATCAAATACATGGAGAGGCAGGCACAGCACATGCGATCCTCAGCCGCCGCCAGATCCGCAGCCCCCTGTGCCACTCTCATCTCATGTGTCTTCCCAGCAGGAGTGATGGCACGGGAGGACTGCGACAGCGAGCCCCGCATAGAGCCCAGCTAGGGACCGTCCCCTCCCCATCCAACTTACTCCACTTGTGGCAAGGTGCAGAAGCACTGCCAAGGAGAAAGGAGGTTTATCGGAGGAAAGCAGCAGCCTCGAAGCCTTGCTTGGCCAGAGGGGCAGCCCCACGGGGTGATGCACAGCCCAGCAGGCTTGCCAGCCCATGTCACGTCCCCGGCAAGACGTGTACACTGCACATGCAGGCTCCTGATCAGTGCTTCAACAGCAATGAAAAGGCACGGAGGCTTCTGCCAGAAAACAAAGACACAGCGGCAGAGCTGGGGGTGGGGAAAACTCTTGGCTGCCCAAGAGGATCCCTGCAGAGGCAGCATAATGCTGTCGGGCTGCACCACAGCTACTCACCCCTGTGAGCCCACTGTGGTACCCGCTCACCTGGCAAAGGGAGGACGGAGGGTGGGCTGGCCCCAGTCCCCTCCCCAAGGACGCCCGGGATGGGAAGTGCTGCAGGATGCAAGCCAGGCCCAGGACAACAGCTGGCCACAAGGGGAAAATTCCTCCAGGCTAGCTTCGCTTCCTGAAACACTGTCTTTCCACCTCGGGCTAACCACCATGTACCGCCACTCCCAAGGGTAAAGTGCAAGCCAGCACCACACGTGCAAGTTTTATGGCAAGGAGAATTTGTGGAGCTCAGCACTGTGAATGCTCTGGAGCTGACCTTGCAGTGGCACAGCTGTGGTGGTTACCCCGGGGTGACAAAGAAAGTGCCTGCAGTGGCCCCTGGCCACCCCACGCAGGGACAAGAGGGCAGGCTCCCTCCCTATCCCCCTGCTGGTCCTGTGAGTGGCAGCCCGGGCATCGGGGACTGCGTGTGACCGTACAGACCAGCGGCTCCATCCCAGACCCTGGTGCCAACTGGAACCAATGGGAAATTTCCCATTGTTTGTGCTTACGAAGTTGCCCACTCAGAGGATGGCCGCAGGAAGCCACATCATAGAATCACAGAATCATCATAGAATGGTCTGGGTTGAAAGGGACCATAAAGATCATCTAGTTACAACCCCCCTGATCTGGGCAGGGTTGCCAACCACTAGAGCAGGCTGCCCAGAGCTGCATCCAGCCTGGCCTTGAATGCTTCCAGGGTTCCACTACCTCACCACCCTCTGAGTGAAAAACTTCCTCCTAATATCTAACCTAAATCTCCCATCTTAGTTTAAAACCATTCCCCCTTGTCCTATCACTACCAACACATGTAAACAGGCGTTCCCCCTCCTGTTTATATGCTCCCTTCAAGTACTGGAAGGCTGCAATGAGGTCTCCCCGGAGCCTTCTCTTCTCCAAGCTAAACAAGCCCAGTTCCCTCAACCTTTCTGCATAGGAGAGGTGCTCCAGCCCTCTGATCATCTTAGTGGCCCTCCTCTGGACCTGTTCCAAGAGCTCCACATCCTTCTTGTGCTGGGGGCCCCAGGCCTGCACGCACTATTCCAGGTGGGGTCTCACAAGAGCAGAGTAGAGGGGGACAATCACCTCCCTCTCCCTGCTGGCCACCCCTTTTTTGATGTAGCCCAGGACATAGTTGGCCTTCCGGGCTGCAAGCGCACACTGCTGGCTCATGTCCAGCTTCTCGTCCATCTGGACCCCCAAGTCTTTCTCTGCAGGGCTGCTCTCAAGTTCTTCTTCACTCAGTCTATATAAATACCTGGGACTGCCCCAGCCCAAGTGCAACACCTTGCACTTGGCCTTGCTGAACCTCATTAGGTTGTCATGGGCCCACCTTTCCAGCCTGTCCAGGTCCCTCTGGATGCCATCCCTTCCCTCTATTGTATCGACTGCACCGCTCAGCTTGGTGTCATCTGCAAACTTACTGAGGGTGCACTCGATTCCGTCATCTATGTCATTGATAAAGATGTTGAAGAGCACCGATCCCAAGACCGACCCCTGAGGGACACCACTTGTGACTGGCCTCCACCCAGACATAGAACCGTTGACCACAACCCTTTGGCTGCGACCAGCCAACCAATTCTTTATCCACCTAACAGTCCATCCTTCAAATCCATACCTCTCTAATTTAGAGAGAAGACTGTGGTGAGGGACCATATCAAAGGCTTTGCTCAAGTCCAGGTAGATGATATCCATAGCCCTTCCTTTGTCCACCGATGCCATCACTCCATCATAGAAGGCCACCAGACTGGTTAGGCAAGATCTGCCTTTGGTGAAGCCGTGCTGGCTGTCTTGGATCACCTCTTTATCTCGTGCATGCCTTAACATGTCTTCCAGGAGGATCTGCTCCATGATCTTCCCAGGCACAGAGGTGAGGCTCACCGGCCTGTAGTTCCCTGGGTCTTCCTTTCTCCCTTTCTTAAAAATTGGAGTAATGTGAGAAACTAAGTTGTGTTTTTGCAGTAGAGAACTATTTTTCTGTATTCCAAGGTAGTTGTGTAGTCATAATTTGAAATGTGTTAATTTGATTCGTGTCAGTATGGAACAATGCTAGGGCTGCATGATGAAATATAACCTTCTATTTAAGAAAAACAGAGTGATTAGTGTACACAGTTCTTGTATCATGCAAAGGAAGGGCCCAGCAATTTGTGTAAATAGAGGGTTTGAAGGGCGAACATTGAGACTCTAGTCTGGGAGATAAGAGGACCAAGGAGTTTTTTTAGGAAACTGCTGACTTTTGCATGGGACACTGCCCAAGCCTCTGATATCTGGCAAAGAGATCCACCAAATAAGGAGAAAGGGGGAGTTGAAGGACGACCGAAGGACAAAGTCTGGGAGGAAGACTACGAGCCTTCAGCACAAGTGACCCCCAGAAAGACCACCAGAGACTGATACACATGCATCCGGAGAGGGTTCGGATTCCGGGCACTAATTATAATAACCCTGCCTTTTCTAGGCATAGTGATGAATATGTATGAGTCTAGGAGCATAAAAACCAGCCACCTGATGTAATAGGTGTGCGTCTTGGTGGAGCAGAGACTCCCGGCGCACCCAGCACTGTTTGCTTGCCTCTATTCTCTTAATAAATTACAAACTTGAATTAGAATCATATTTGGGACTCAGTCATTTATCACAATAATGAGGAGAAATGCTAAGTAGATAAGTGGACCGTAGAAGGCCTCACTGTTCCAAAATAAGGTGGAAGCTTGAGAAAAACAGGATGAGCAGTGTGAGAACAGTAAAACAAAGATCACAAGTTCTCAAAACATAAGAAAGGAGAAATTAAAGGGTTGAAGAAAAGACAAATTGTACCTATATGGTATAGAGGAGCGTCGAGTAGCTTGTGAACCTGTAGTACTCAGCCAATGAGGAAACAGGGGAGGTGATCAAGCGTCGGGTAATAGGGAATAAAAGGTTATGATTTGTTTACTAAAATGCGCTCCTGATTGACAGGACGCCCGCCATTGCAATCATGAATAAAATAGCTTCACAGAAGATCCTGTCTGAAGAAAATTGAGATTTTTCACACAATTTGGGGGCTCGTCCAGGATCTTGTCGCCTACCGAAGAGTTCTTGCCACCACAGACAGGAAGGTGCACCCCGCTGATTTCAGTGGCACCGTCAGGGGTTGTGGGTTGTCTCGGTACGGCTGGCAAAGGACCGAGACTGTTAATCTGAAGACAGGCTCTGCGAAGCTCTGGGGAGAAGGGAGGCCAGCACTGACATCCACAGACACAGCCCAGAGATAGTTCAGCCTGGATCGGGAACAGGCACAGGGATTACTGCTGATAACCTGGACCGGGAAGCCGTGCACGGACTGAGATAAGGGAAACTTTACCGTATCTTGCCTTGTGTTGGGTTCGGGGAGACTCTTGTGTGGAGTGTGAATGAGACGCACTTTTAGTGTGAAGTCCCGATCTGCGAGGTTCTATAGTCCCACGAGGGGACGAACGAAGTCCCCTTCGCTGGAGAGGGACAAAGCGAAAGAGAGACAAGTGAAAGAGAGTCTCAGGGGTTTGGGTCCTTAGGTGTACGGTACCCCAGGCACGGTGAAGTGAGGTGCTCGGCAGTACACCCCACCTCTGTCCTAATCCTAGGTGAAGGCGTGTGGTACCCTGTGGGTGGTCAAGTCCACAGCAGCACGTCAGGAAGAGATGGGGATTAAGGGTTCCAAAAGTCAGCAGGGTGGGGTTGGAGACCCCGGGATTGTGCCTAAAGATAGTCCTTTGGAGAGAATGATAAGGTTTTGGAAAAACAACCCAAAAACTAGGGATAAAGATTAAAAAATATATAATTAAAAATGGTTTGATATTGTGTAATTGTCTGGCCTAAAAAGCTACTAAAAGGAACTTCAGTATTTTGGCCAAAATACGGGTCTGATGAAAATTCAGGCTTTGAAATTTATATGTAAACAATAAGGTTCCATTTTTGGAGGAGGAATCAAGTTATACTCCCTATAATCCTAATATTGCACCGGAGGCAGCGGCAGGTGCTCCAGGAGGGGAGACAGGGACTGCAATTGATGCTGTCCCTGGAGAAGTCACGCCGGGGAGCGTGGAGCGACAGGAATGGAGGCCGAGGAGGTCCCGATGGGACCTTGGGGCCATGCAGGGCCAATGCAGGGCCTGTGCCACTCCCCCATTACCAGCAGAGAAGTTAGGAGTTTTAGGAAGGAAATTAAGTGTTTAATTGAGGGCCTAGCAGAACAGTCAAATCCATGTCTAAGGCCTAATTTGTATTCTTGGGGGGGAAATGTCAGTCTTGAGTATGTTATTCCCTGGAGAAGAATGTTTAGGAGGGGAATGATTTGCCAGGCAGCTATGCAAGAATGGGAAAGAACTAACACCCCTCCCAAACCAAGAGTAATTCCGATAGAGCAGAAATATCCGCTTATCCAACTGAAATAATAACAACCCGCAGCATAGAAATCTTATGAGAGACTTGGGGTCAGAATTAGAAAGTACTCGGGGATGAATCCTGAGGACCCAGTAGTCCAAGGGCTCTTGAAAGTTCATTTTGTGATTAAAGCCTGGCCAGATATTCAGAAAAAGCTCCAGAAGGTGGGAGGATGGAGTGAACAGTGTAGGTAGTATGAAGGTGTATGCCAGGAGGGGAGATGAAAAGGAAAAGCAGAGAGCGAAACAAATGGTATTCACAGCATACTGGGTAGTGATGCAGAGGGGGAGATAGAGGGCCCAGGATGGAAAGGAGAGGAAGAGAGATGAAGGAATGGCAGGCAAGGAAAGCTACCAGTGTTGCAGCCTAAATCCTAGCAGGGACAGTCTTTGAGAAGATATTTTAAGTGTGGCCAGGCTGGCCACTTCAAATAGGAGTATCCGGAGTGGAAGAAGGAGGAGAGATTGCTGTTATAAATTCAGAGTAGGGGAGTCGGGGCTTCTCAGAAAGCTAGTTCCCTGATAAATGAAGAAGTGTACCTCAAGGGTTCCTCAAGTGTACCTCAATGGGCATCACTCTACAGTTATCATTGCGGGTAAAACAGACTTAGCATAGGAAGATTAATAAAATTTATTACCTATTGCTGACGGGCTGGAGCAGTGAGAAACAGAGAAACAAGCTGGGGGCACCTTCCCCCATCCACTCTCTTCCACCTCTTCCCTGCCCTGAGTGGCACGGTGGGAGGGGGAGGCGGTAGTGGGGGCTGCAGTCAGTCCATGGTGCTTCATTTCCACTGCTCCTTCACAGTCACTCTCCCCCCTGCTCTGGTGTGGAAGCCCCCACTCTGAACGCCCTGGCCTGGGTCTGCCGACCTTCCTGGGCTGGTCCTGAATGGGCTGCAGCATGGAGATCTGCTCCACTGCGGTACACCATGGGCTGCGGGAGGGTCTGCCTTCCCCACCAGGGGCCTCTCTGTGGGCCATGGAGAAGCTTCAGCTCCGGCACCTGGAGCACCTCTGCACTGCACTCCCCCTCCTCTGCACTGACCTTGGTGTCTGCAGGGAGGTTTCTCATTCCTCACTCTCCCAGCTGCTGTTGTGCAGCTGGGATTTTTTTTTTTTTTTTTTCATTTTCTTGGATGTGCTCTCATAGAGACTTAAACTGCATTGCTCATGGCTTGGCTCTGGGCAGCGGTGGGCCCCTTTGGAGCCAGCTGAAACTGGCCCTTTTCTGCCACGGGGCAGCTGCTGGATTCTTCTCACAGGGGCTACCACTGCAGTACCCCCAGAACCTTGCCATGTGAACCCAATACACTAGGGCAGCTAGGTCATTACTGGCCTGTACAGTATGAAGGCTTAAATTAACTAATGAAACCCTAAATGTGATGGGGGTAGAAGGGGCTGGGATAACAGTGCTACTTTTTGGGTCACCAAGCTGAGACTAGGGATAGAATGATCACTGGGCAATTATTGCATGCACCTGAGGCAGGGACTAACTTGTTGGGAAAGGATTTGATAATGAAATTGGGCATTCAAATAGTTAGACTGGAATAACGGTGTTATTAATGGGGTGCTCCCAGACCCTGGGAGCAAAGATATATTTGCCTTTGAGTGGAAAGACTCTGAAATGGGGCGGAAGCAGCAATACAGATGGACAGTTTTACCTCAGGGGTTTACAGGGCCACCAATTTATTTGGGCAAGTTCTAGAACAAATTTTGGAGTAATTCCAACCTCCTGAGGAGGTGTTACTGTTACAATATGTAGATGATCTTTTATTGTCAGGACAGGAGAAAACAGTTGTGAAGGAAGCCACTAACAAGCTATTCGACTTTCTGGGAAAGCTGGGCTTGAAAGTATTGGAAAATAAATTACAATGCGTAGAAAGAGAAGTCAAATATTTAGGGCATCTAGTGTCTGAGGGGGA
>JAACYO010018319.1:0-26049 GCA_011074415.1 Stictonetta naevosa | reverse complement strand
TTTTAATATAAAGGACAAAAGGACCCTGGAGGGTAGACTTAAAAGTGGTGTTTTCTCACTTTCACACACATGGTAAGACTTTGAGCAGCTTTTAGGGGAGGAGGGGATGGAGGGGGACAAAGACTTTCTAAATGGATTTTCACTTATAATTTTATATCCTTCTTATATAGAAAAAGAAGTTGCCAATTAACATTTGAAAGCCAGCATGAATTTAGGGCAGCTGTAAACAAACAAGCAAAGAAGTAAATAAAGAACTGAGTAATTCCTTTAAGGAAGAGAAAAAAGAGGGAACATGCTGGGAAATTTCATCTTTAAACGGGGCACCAGGAAGAAAATATAATGCAAGTCCCTGTCCTTCCAGAGGTAATGGCATCCCCAGTAGAAACAAAACCCCAAGCCTTCCCTGACTGGTACCCTCACTGACAAACCCAGAAGCTGTGAAAAATGGCCATGGTCTGAAAGGTCTGATCCCCCCCCTGGCCTGCACTGGTGTGAATCAGGGCTATGGATTCCAGTGGATTTATCTCTGGGCAAACCTGCTGTTCAGCCAGAATAAGGCATTTGTCTTAGAAGACATGTTTACCACAGGTTATTGGGTGCTGTACTTGAATTACTGGGTGAAGTTCCCCTGTCTGTACTCTGCAAATGGATTGTTAACTCACATGACTTCAGTTTGTTTCCAATTATATATTTTTTCCTTTAAAAACCTACCTTCTGGAGCTATGTGTTTTGGAGAATATCTGGTTTTATTTCTATGTTTTCTTAACAAATTCGTACTTTCTGTGGCCGTTAAATGAATTTTATGGACATGAAATTAGAAGATTCCCCCCCCCCCAAAAAAAAAAAAAAACACAAACAAATAAACACAAAACAACAACAACAAAAACAAACAAACAAAAAACAGAGAGAACCAGGAAAGTGTCAGCAGATTCTCAAAATTTTTAGTGTTTCATGATTCTCTGGCATGAGGGAGTGAGTTTTGGTATTTGAATTCCTGCATTTGGGAAAAGCAACTACAAAATTAGACTAGTAACAGAAAGTTTCTGGGTAAAAAAATGTTTGTCCTCCTAACATTATGCCTATTTGATGAATAGAGGAAGGAATAATAGTCTACAGGGTGTCAATCTAGTGTTTTGTTTTTGTTGTTGTTGTTGTTGTTCTTTGTTTTTTTTTGCTAGCACTAATTAATTTTGAACACAGAGGAAAAACCATTTAGGTAGAAAAAAAAAAAAAAAAAGCTTTGGAGAACCTGCCTAAGTCTGATTAACTTTCTTTTGTAATTAAATTGTAAAGAAGTGACCTAAAGTGTAGTTAGCTAAAGAACATACTTAATTACTATATGATAAATAAATATCCTGAATCAGATTCTGACTTCTTGGTAGAAGAATAGCAGACCTGTGTAGAAAAAGTTATTGAAACAATGGAGATGGGAGTGTGGCGGGTCTCTTTCTGCTCTAGTTAGAGCTCTTTGCATTTAAGTAATTGTTTCTCATTGTAAATACAAAAATGTTGGAAAAATTCTCATTCTTCAAACTAGTCCAGTGCTTTCACCAATAGAGTTTTACATGATCTTGGGAGTTCAAAGGATGCTTGCTCTGATTTTGCTGCTTTGACAGCTGATGGAAGAAATGTTTGAATCATAGAATCACAGAATCACAGAATTGTAGGGGTTGGAAGGGACCTCAAAAGATCTTTGGGTCCAATCTCCCTGCCATAGCAGGTTCCTCAGAGCATGCTGCCCAGGTAGACGTCCAGACAGGCCTTGAATATCTCCAGAGAAGGAGACTCCACAACCTCCCTGGGCAGCCTGTTCCAGTGCTCTGTCACCGTCCTCACCGTGAAGAAGTTCTTTCGCATGTCGGTGCGGAACTTCCTGGGCTCTGTCTTGCCACCATTACCCCTAGTCCTGACCCCACAAACCACTGAAAAGAGGTTGGCCAAATCATACTGTCTCCCACACCTTAGGTATTTATACACATTGATGAGATCCCCTCTCAGTCTTCTCTTCTCCAGGCTGAACAGGCCCAGGTCTCTCAGCCTTTCTTCACAGGGAAGATGCTCCAGGCCCTGTATCATATTTGTGGCCCTCTGCTGGACTCTTTCCAGGAGATCACTGTCTTTTTTGTACCAAGGAGCCCAGAACTGGACACAGTAGTGCAGGTGAGGCCTGACCAGGGCAGAGTAGAGGGGGAGGATCACCTCCCTTGACCTGCCGGCCACACTCCTTTTCATGCATGCCAGGATCCCATTGGCCCTCTTGGCCATGAGGGCACACTGCTGGCTCATGGTCAACCTGTCATCCACCAGGACCCCCAGGTCCTTCTCCTCAGAGCACCTCTCCAGCAGGTTGTCCCCCAGCCTGTACTGATACATGCAGTTGTTCCTTCCCAGGTGCAGGACTCTACACTTGCTCTTATTAAACCGCATCTGGTTTCTTCCTGCCCATCTCTCCAGCCAGTCCAGGTCTCGGTGAATGGCAGCACAGACTTCTGGTGTGTCAGCCACTCCTCCCAGCTTTGTGTCGTCTGCATACTTGCTGAGGGCAGACACTATTCCTTCATCAAGGTCGTCGATGAAGATGTTGAACAAGACTGGACCCAGCACTGACCCCTGGGGAACACCTCCAGTCACAGGTCTCCAGCTGGACTCTGTGCTGCCGATCACCACCCTCTGAGCTCGGCCAGTCAGCCAGTTCTCAACCCACCTTACTGTCCACTCCTCTATCCCACACTTTCTCAGCTTTGCTAGCAGGATGTCATAGGAGACAGTATTGAAAGCCTTGCTAAAGTCAAGGTAGATGATATCCACTGCTCTCCCCCCATCTACCCAGCTGGTGATGCCATCATAGAAGGCAACGAGGCTGGCCAAGCACGACTTCCCCTTGGTGAATCCATGCTGACTACTCCTCATAAGATTCTTCTCTTCCAATTGCTTGGAGATGGCATCCAGAACAAGCTGTTCCAACACCTTTCCAGGGACAGAGGTGAGATTAACTGGCCTGTAGTTTTCCAGATCCTCCTTCTTGCCCTTCTTGAAGACCAGAGTGACATTGGCTGTCCTCCAGTCTTCAGGCATCTCTCCTGTTCTCCAGGATCTTTCAAAGATGATAGAGTGTGTTTCGGTGATCACCTCTGCCAGCTCCCTTAGCACACGTGGATGCATCCCATCAGGACCCATGGATTAGTGTGCACTGAGCCCACTCAGACGCTCCCAAACTGCTCCCTCGTCAACTAGGGGGAGCCCTTCATTACCCAGACCCTTTGTCCTCCTGCCAGGGTCGAGGAGTCCTGGGGGGGAGTCCTTGAAGCCAAGACTAAAGCAAAGAAAGCATTCAGGATCTCTGCCTTCTCGGGGTCTCCCGTTACCAGGACACCCCCCTCATTCAGCAAGGGACCCACATGATCCCTAGTCTTCCTTTTACTGTTTACATACTTAAAAAAAAAAAAAAAAAAAATAAAAAAAAAAACCAAAAATACCCTTCTTATTATCTTTTATCTCTTTTGCAAGCCTCATCTGTAGGTGGATTTTAGCCTTCCTCGTCGTGTCCCTGCAGGCCCTGACAATGCTCCTATACTCCTCCCAAGAGGACAGGCCCTTTTTCCACGTTTCATAGACCTTCTTCTTCCTTTTGATCTTATCGATGGGCTCCTTGCTCATCCACACAGGTCTCCTGTCCCCTTTCCCTGATTTCCTACTCTTAGGGATGCACTGATCCTGAGCTTAAACAGAAGTGCTGTTTAAATGTAGCCCAGGTTGAAGGAACCTGTCAGTCTGAGCCTCAAAAGGCTGAATCAGAAGTTGTCTCCATATTTTGAATGAAGCTCTGAAGAAGGTAAAAGAGTTCATCTCAGCCTGCAATTATACTGCTGATAAGATGTTAATGAAGAGAAGCAGTGAATAGAGTCTGCAAAGTAGTTATAATCAGGTCTTGCTGTAATTAAAATTGTCAACAAATTGACAAAGACTCCTAGTGACTTGTACTCAAACTGCTAGGTAACTGGAGCAAGGAGCATCTGTGCACACATGAAGGCCACTAGCTGAAGCATTGCCTCCTTTCAGGAAGTCTTTTTCCTTAGGAAATTTCCCGCATACAGGGTCAAGATAAAGGTCCTGCTAGCCTAAAGCATTAACTCTACCTTAGGCCAATTGCATCTGTTTTGAGAAAGTGTATGTGAGGCAAGTACAGAGCGATGTTTTGCCTGTCTGCTTCCCCTGGCAATATACAGTTTTGGAACTTGCTGAGCAAGACTTTTTGCAGGTTTCTAAGCTTCTAAAAGGTTCTGGATACTTTCATACCTATGAAGGACCCAAACCTTCTCTGGATTGAAATACATATGTGTATGTTCATACATCTGCCTAGGAATCTCAGTATTGCTGTCTATACAAACCCTTTTGCACATCTGTATAACAAACACAAGACCTAACATGTAACATCAATGTTCTGTATGCATAAGAGAAAACATACATTCATGCAGTGGTAAAGGAAGGGATCTGAAAGCCATTCAGATGCTCTGCAAATACTGTAATTCAAAAATAAATAAATAAATAAATAAATAAATAAATAAAAGGAATTTCACACGGAATTGGATTGGGTTTGGTTAGCATGCAAGGCCAGGTTAGGGATGTCTATGGAGGGGATTTGAACCAGGTCATTTTTTCTTAGTATAATGTTATACTTTTTTCCTTCTCTTGTTACATCAAAAGTTCATGGAAAATCATTAGCAGCAGCTTCACAACCTTTAAATGATATCACCTCTTTTATTCCACTGTAGAGAAAAACACACGGTGTAACTCAGCCTTTCATCCTCAAGTATTTGCCACTTAAAAATAAGTTTGAAAGCAACTTAAATGTACAACACATAATATATTTATAAATTGGAAGAAGATATCAAACAAGCTAGGCTTAGGGGAGGGCTGGAATTAGCCCACATCAATTTCTATAGATAGACCCCTTTGCATATGACATATAACCTCCAAGTCAAGGTAGACTCTAGCACAAGGTGTGAAATAGCTCCTTGTGTTTGAATAGAACAAATGCAACATGATGTGATTAAAAGGATGATTGTAATATTGTATGTCCTGGAACATTAATAAGCTGGTATTACAAATGCTCCCTAGTAACTGGTTTTGACATCAGCATTATTAAATGTTAATCAGGGAAGAGGAATCACTAGATAAACATTAAGCAATAGTGATCATGGAGTGTTAGTAAACAAGGAAAGGAACAATGCATTCTCACACGTGACTAGAGCTGGAATCTGCATCATATTTCTTTCTTATTCTTACTACATCTCCGCTCCTCCAACTTGCTTGCATTATGGGCCATTTTGGGAGACTTTTCTTCTAATTTTGGATGGGGAAATAGGAAGAAAGAATTTGCTTTCCTGCTTCAGTTTTGCTTCATTGTAGAGCAAAGAACCCTGACATTACTAGCAACATTTGTGAAGCCTGCAAGTTAGTATGACTTGGAAAATTTTTAAGACCTTCTATAAAGGCATCAATTATTAGTCCTGTTAGAAATAAAGAAGCACAGATGATAGAGGAATGTTCTGAGTAGGGATGTTTTCCTGTATTTTTTTCATGTTACCATTTATCAAACTTGAGCTGGACTAGAAATGTGTTTTAAAAGTCTGAGTTCAGCAAACTCTGTTATTTTTTTTATTTTTTTATTAAAAAAAAAAAAAAAGTTTCTATCCATCTCGTGAAAATGTGTCAGGTTTCTTCAGGATTATAAGTAAAAAGTATGATGTTGCTCCTGAAAAGAAACTGAAGGGTGACTTCTTTATGACAGTGTTCTTTCTGCAGCACTGCTAGTGGCTTATCCAGGCTTAAACATTTTGCAGCTTGTGAGAGAACAGTGGCACAGTTCTTCTAACATACACTGATTGAACTTTTCTGTCAGCCCTGATTCACTTGAGAGGCATTACAGTCCTGTTCTACTTCCCCCTTTCTGCACCACTAACATCCCCAAGCCCCCCCCAGCTTTATGGTGTTTGGGGATCCTTCCCTGATGGGGAAATCCTTGGTGGCCAATTTACAGCAGCTGGAGATATCTTTTAAAGCACTAGAGCAGTTGGAAAGAAGAGTTAGTCAAGACTGTCTTAAATTTTTAAGAAAACTTAACTTATTTGCTTGGACTTTAGGAACAGTGCAAATGGTACAAGGAACAGACTTTCTTCAGATGAAGTGCATGTGGATTTTATGGTGTTTCTTTTTAGATTATTTTTACAACAAAATTAGAACCCCTCCTTTATCAGTGGTTGATTATATATGCATATTTTTCAAAGCCTGTCAGTAGTTGTCAGGGCTTATAGGACTGGTGAATTTTAATGACACCCCACCAGACATACTGACATACTGATAAAGGTACATATTTTTGGATACCACTTTCCATTATGCTCTGAGCTGCAAACATTACAGTGTCACAGTAACACAAGTGTTGAGCTGTCACCCTGTTCTCCCAGGCAAAAGCTTCACAGAATCACAGAATCACAGAATAGTCTAGGCTGGAAGAGACCTCCAAAGATCACCAAGTCCAACCTCTGACCTAATGCTAACAAGTCCTCCACTAAACCATATCCCTAAGCTCTACATCTAAACGTCTTTTAAAGACCTCCAGGGATGGTGACTCAACCACTTCCCTGGGCAGCCTATTCCAGTGACTAACAACCCTTTCAGTAAAGAAGTTTTTTCCTAATATCCAACCTAAACCTCCCCTGGCGCAATTTTAGCCCATTCCCCCTTGTCCTGTCACCAGGCACGTGGGAGAATAGACCAACCGCCACCTCACTACAGCCTCCTTTAAGGTACCTGTAGAGTGCGATAAGGTCTCCCCTGAGCCTTCTCTTCTCCAGGTTAAATAGTCCCAGCTCCCTCAGCCGCTCCTCGTAAGACTTGTTCTCCAGACCCTGCACCAGCCTCATAGGCCTTCTCTGGACTCGCTCAAGCACCTCCATGTCCTTCTTGTAGCGAGGGGCCCAAAACTGAACACAGTACTCGAGGTGCGGCCTCACCGGAGCCGAGTACAGGGGGATAACTTCCCTGGACCTACTGGCCACACTGTTTCCTATACAAGCCAGGATGCTGTTGGCCTTCCTGGCTGCCTGAGCACACAGCTGGCTCATATTCAGCCGACTATCAACCAATACTCCCAGGTCCTTCTCTGACAGGCAGCTTTCTAACCACACATCTCCTAGCCTCTAGCTCTGTTTGGGGTTGTTGTGCCCCAGGTGCAGGACCTGGCACTTGGCCTTGTTGAACTTCATACAGTTGGCCTCAGCCCATCAGTCTAGCCTATCCAGATCTTCCTGCAGAGCCTTCTTACCCTTGAGCAGATCAACACACGCAGCTAACTTGGTGCCATCTGCAAACTTACTGAGGGTGCACTCGATCCCCTCATCCAGATCATCGATAAAGATGTTAAAGAGGACTGGTCCCAGTACCGAGCCCTGGGGGACTCCACTAGTGACCGGCCTCCAACTGGATTTGACTCCATTCACCACAACCCTCTGGGCCCGGCCATCCAGCCAGCTCTTAATCCAACAAAGCGTATGCCAGTCCAAGCTATGAGCAGCCAGTTTCCTGAGGAGAATGCTGTGGGGAACTGTGTCAAAAGCCTTACTGAAGTCAAGGTAGACCACATTCACAGCCTTTCCCTCATCCACTAAGCGTGTAACCTTGTCATAGAAGGAGATGAGCTTCGTCAAGAAGGATCTGCCCTTCATAAACCCATGCTGACTGGGCCTGATCGCCTGCTTGCTCTGCAAGTGCCACATGATGATGCTCAAGATAATCTGCTCCATGAGCTTCCCTGGCACTGAGGTCAAAGTAAGAGGCCTATAGTTCCCTGGGTCTACCTCCTGGCCCTTCTTGTAGATGGGCATCACGTTTGCTAGCCACCAGTTGAGTGGGACCTCTCTTGATAGCCAGGACTGCCGATAAATGATGGAAAGCGGCTTGGCCAGCTCTTCTGCTAGTTCTCTTAATACCCTTGGGTAGATCCCATCCGGCCTCATCGACTTGCGTACATCCAAATTCTGTAACAGGTCGCCAACTATTTCCTCATGGATTGTGGGGGACACATTCTGCTCCTCATCTCCTTCCACCAGCTCAGAGTACTGGGTGTCCAGAGAACAACTGGTTTTGTTGCTATAGACTGAGGCAAAGAAGGCATTAAGCACCTCAGCTTTTTCCTCATCTCTGGTAACTACATTTCCCCCCACATCCAGTAAAGAGTGAAGATTCTCCTTAGTCCTCCTTTTTGTACTAATACATTTATAAAAACATTTTTTGTTATCTTTAACAGCAGTAGCCAAATTGAGCTCCAGATAAGCTTTGGCCTTTCTAATTTTGTCCCTGCACTGCCTCACAACATCCTTATATTCCTCCTGAGTGGCCTGCCCTCTTTTCCAGAGATTATAAACCCTCTTTTTTCTCCTAAGATAAAGCCACAACTCTCTGTTCAGCCAGGCCAGTCTTCTTCCACGCCGGCTTGTCTTTGGGCATGTGGGGAAAGAACGCTCTTGAGCCATTAAGATTTCTTTCTTGAAGAGCTCCCAGCCTGCCTGGGCTCCTCTGCCCTTCAGAACCGCCTCCCAAGGGACTCTGCCAACCAGTGTCCTGAACAGCTCAAAGTCTGCCCTCTGGAAGTCCAAGACAGTGGTTTTACTGGTCCCCTTCCTTACTTCGCCAAGTATCGAGAACTCCACCATTTTGTCGTCACTCCGCCCAAGACAGCCCCCGACTACCACATCTCCCACCAGTCCTTCTCTGTTAGTGAACAGAGGGCACCTCCCCTGGTAGGCTCACCAACCAGCTGCGTCAGGAAGCTATCTTCCACACTCTCCAGAAACCTCCTAGACTGCTTTCTCTGGGCTGTGTTGTGCTTCCAGGATATGTCTGGGAAGTTAAAGTCCCCCACAAGAACAAGCGCTGATGATTTTGCAACTTCTGCCAGCTGCCTGTAGAAATCCTCATCTGTCTCCTCATCCTGATTTGGTGGTCTATAACAGACCCCCATCAGGATGCTTGCCTTGTTGGCTTTTCCACTGATCCTAACCCATAGGGACTCAAGCTTATCATTCCCAGCCTCAAGTTCAACGTCATCAAACCACTCTCTAATATAGAGAGCCACTCCACCACCCCTTCTGTGCTGCCTGTCCCTTCTGAAGAGCCTATAGCCAGACATTGCAGCACTCCAGTCATGAGAGTGGTCTCATCATGTTTCCGTGATGGCAACCAAGTCATAGCCTGCTTGCTGCACAATGGCTTCCAGCTCCTCCTGCTTGTTGCCCATGCTGCGTGCATTAGTGTAGATGCACTTCAGTTGAGCCTTTGCCTTCTCCCCCAGCCTTGCCATTGTTCCCCCTGGCA
This sequence comes from Stictonetta naevosa, assembly GCA_011074415.1. NCBI lineage: Eukaryota > Metazoa > Chordata > Aves > Anseriformes > Anatidae > Stictonetta > Stictonetta naevosa. Next base: position 16,677 of record JAACYO010018319.1, on the reverse strand, counting down.
CATGTCCAACAAGCTTTGTTTCATCCCCATCCCCCTTCTTACCTAGTTTAAAGCCCTCTCAGTGAGCCCTGCCAGCTCCTGGGCAAGGATCCATTTTCCCCTTGGAGGCAGTTGGGACCCGTCTGCGGCCATCAGGCCAAGTGTCGAGTAAAGCGCCCTGTGGTCAAAGAACCCAAAATTCCTGTGTTGGCACCAGCCTCTGAGCCACGTGTTTATCAGGTGGGCTTTCCGTGTCCTCTCTGAACCCCTCCCTGCCACTGTAGGGATGGACGAAAACACCACCTGTATTCCCGCTCCGTCCACTAACCGTCCCAGCCCCCTGAAGTCACGTTTTATAGCCTTCAGGCTTCTCTCATCAATGTTATCACTGCCAGGCTGGAATATCAGTAGTGGGTAGTAATCGGAGGGGCAAACCAGGTTGGGAAGCTTTCTGGCAACGTCCCTGACCCCGGCCCCAGGGAGGCAGCAGACTTCCCTACGGGTAGGGTCAGGCCGACAAATAGGGCCCTCTGTTCCCCTGAGAAGGGAGAATTTGATCAAATACAGTCAACAAAACCAAAAATTACTTTGTATTTCAGAAAACAAAACTGCATAATGTAAGCCATTATGGATGGCATTTTAGGATATGTCGTCTGAACCTGGGACACCAAAGGAGAATCCAAGGCCTCCATGTCCTGTTCCCACCTAGTTTTTCAGTGCTGTCTTTTCCTTGCAGCCAGACACTTGGAGTTTGTGTCTGTCTCTTATTTAAAGCAACCGACTCAGGTTCTGTACCTGAATACAGTACAGTGTACCTGAGTTCTCTGAGGCTACACTCCAGGCAAGGACCATACCCATGCTTAAGCATGAGGGAAAAGTTATCTTGATGCAGTCAATGCCATGAACACAGGGAATTGATGACTTGGCATTCAAGTGCCGAGTCATCAATCATAAAGAATCAATCTTCACTCCCTGAGGAGCTGGCCCCAGGCAAACATAATTCTCTCTCACTGCCACAGACCTGATAGCTCTTGTCCCATTTGTAGAGAGTGTATTTGTTCTTATTTCAACATTGATTCACTTGGCATTCAGGAGTATTTTCCAGATTCCCAGAAAATGTCACCTAATTCATCCTCTCTAAAACGGGGTGGGTTGAAGGGGAGGGTGTGTGTGTGTGTGTGTGATGCTTGTATATTAGACTATCCCAATACTTGTTTTCCCAGTAGTATGTTACGCTCCAAGAGCTGAACAGAAAACAATGTTTTGTTGGTTTCTGTACTGCCTTTTCTGCATGTGATTTGAAAAAGGGGAATGCTAGACATGCAAGGAGGGTTGTTAAAAGCATTTGAGTGCTTTTAACTCAGTCAGGCTTTTTGTGTCTGTCAGCGGGTTGATTAATCAGTATGATTATTATTTGTATTCCAACAGCACCTCAACAGCATCATCCTGGACTACGACACCATTGGAACCACAACCTGTGCTAAACACAAAATGAAGGCTGGGTCCTATCCTCTTAAAGCTTATACTTTAACTTTTAGACTTAATAATGTTTGTTTGTTTGTTTGCTTATTTTGTGGGACAAAGCATTCTGAAAAATATTAAGATAAAATTTATAAAATTTATTTCCACTGAGCTCCAGGAATTTGGAGCAGGACTGACTTTGGAGCATTGTTGCTGTGTTTGTAAGACAAGAGGGAAAAAAGTAAAAAAAAAAAAAAGTGTTTTTTTGTTTGTTTGGTTGGTTGGTTGGTTGGTTTGGTTTGGTTTTTAGTCCTTAAATTATTCATAGTCCTACACAAGGAGTCAGAATAACCAGTTCCTGATCACAAGAATATGTGAAAGAGAGAAGTGCATTTACAATGCTATCTTCTGCATAGGTTCTTATCACAATTTGGGACCTCTTCAAAGCTGGCATTTGGATCTTAGAAATGCTTATAATTAGGCACCTGTAACACATTTTTATCTTCAGAAGCAGTGCTAATATTCATAAGTTTACAGAGAGAACATTTGTCCAGAAAATGGAGGAACTTTTCCAATGTTCCTGCCATCCAGCAGGGAGTAGGCACTCCCATTTCCTCCACCAAAAAAAAACAAACAGTTTCAATTCCCAGTGCAGGCAGTGCCTCAGGAGGTTGCATACCTCTCGTCAAATGTGGTTTTCCACTTGGTCTGAACTGATTCTAACATTGTGCTACAGGCTAAAAGGGTTATCTCAACCATCCCTTGCTCCTGACTGTGATCTCCTGCAGCTACCTTACGAGTTCCAGAAATCATGCACCTGTGGAGAGAGATGATGCACTTCACTGCTCTAGCTGAAAATGAATTCAGAAAACAAACAAACAAACAAACAAAAAACCCAACAACCTACACCCCTAAATAGTTGGTTTTCAGTCAGAGAAGCAAACTGATGAGACTCACCTTGTATTCACCAACCTGCTAAATCTGACATGAGGTCAGGAATATGGATGCGAGGAAGGAATGGATGGATGCCCTCTTTTGGACACAGCCTGAATCAGATCAAGAAAAGTCAGTGCTCACATGTGAGTTACCGTGTAACCAAGACTCCCAAATTCATGCGTTTGCACGTGTGTTGTGTAAGATGGTGTTGGAGGGATGTGAGGTCTTGACAATTTCAAAAAACTCCTCCAAACTGTTTTTCCCTTTAATTTACTGGATTGTTAGCCAAAAGTCTGAGCATGGTCCTTATTTTTCACATTTCTCTCTCCCTTCTTAACATTTAAATGGATGATGGAGAATAAATCAAATTAATACTAATCAAATTGAGTATTTAAGCACTGGAGAGAACCCAGATACTGTTGCTGTCATTTCTCAGGGAACAGATACTGAAACAGAGCTAGAATCTCTCCTATTTAATAGGGCGGAGGCTGGGGGATTAAAGAGATCATATTCACACTAGATGAAGTTCATCTAGGGAATGTAATGACATCAACATAGCCTTCAAAATTTATCTTAATTGGGACTTTCATACTATGGGGAAATTGTGTGGTCTGTTCATATAGGCCTGAAATTTCCCTCTCAGATATAAACTGGTGATGATGAATTTGCACCTTGTCACTCTTGCACTGAACTTCTGGTCCATGGGGAATTTTATAATCATATTTCACTTGCCTAGAATAATTTTTGTTCCAACTGCTTTGCTGATCTGGAATAAATATTCGCAGTACCAGAATTTAATGAAAAGTTCTGGTTTATCTTTACTGGCACAAGAGTTTCAAAATACATTTATATAAAGCTGGAGTAAGTATCTAAACCGAACCTCTGAACCATCCACATTTTGTTCATTCTAAGCTTTAATGCTTGGGAAGGTGACCAATGAGGCATAAAGCAAATCTCATTGCTTCATCAGATGGTGAGAGCAATTTATGATCTACTGACAAATCCAGCAGAGAATGCTGAAATATTGTGGTCACGCTTAATAAAATAGCAGGTACACTCTGCAGATAGGGGTAAAGACTAATCTTAGTTTCATGCACTAATCTTTGCTAAAGCCAACGAGAGTATTCTTGGCCTCAGTTCAACAAAACATTTAAGCTCATGTTTAAGTCCAGATCTGTGGTGAGAGTGACTGCAGGTTAGAAATGAAAGAAACTAGGTGCAAAATGTCAGTCAAACTGGATGGTGTGTCTCATTTGACTCCTTTTGCTGGGCCCCATAGTATTCCTTAAGACCCCTTGTTAAGAAAGTTCATAAGTACTTTTTCTTTTCTGGTTTGAAATGTTCTTAAGTATATGTTCTAAATTAAGGCTTTCAGTTTAGCTCAGATTTTGAGAAGACAATTTGCCCCATGGAACTGAGATGGTGGTGATAGGCAAGTGATCAGGATGTTTTACTGGCTCGAGAAATGTATATTAGGCCTGTAAAAAGTGGCTTAATTAGCCAGCAAGTTGCCATGAAACCCAGGCAGACATTCCCAGTCCTTGCAGTAACAGAGATGCAGAGTCTTGCTGAGACAATGAGGGACCTTCTTGCATGATGAATCCATGATTATCTTTCCGCACATTTCTGCTTGTCCTTCTCACCTAGCTTAGGAGAGCTCTTTTCAGAGAGAATTTCAAGGGCTGCTTTATTTGTTAGGAGACAAGGAGGCACTAATAAATTCCTCTGTGTGAGGTATTTAATTACATAATAATGTGTACACTAATCAAGGTAAATGTGTTTGTGAAAACACCTTGATATGGGAACAGTTAATCACCCAAGGCATTGCTTCTTAACACACCTTGGAATTTAACTTAATTAAATTAATTAGAACAATGAAAAAAAAATGAACTGTTTATTGGTCTACAATGGCCTGAAGCAAGAGTTTTTGCACCAATGCTAGGAATTCTCCCAGACCGCAAGCTTTTTTTTTTTTTTTTTTCCCCGAGCTTTCAGTTCTTGCATTTATGGCAGCTTGTGAGAGCCTGAAACTGATAGCATTTTCCTCTACAGCCTTAACATCTAAACTCTTTGTCTGTAGGAGCCAGGTGATTCATACCCAGAAGTACTGTACCTGCTGCTGAGACCGAGAAAATGAACTCATCTGTGAGCTGATCTGTACAGATACGTGCTAGTTACAAAAGAACAGATAATACACAGGGGATATGGTTGTTCACAATCAAAAGCCAACAGAGACATGTGGAAAGACACCTTATTATCTCTAGCAAGATTCGCATTGGATCTCATTACCTATTATTGCTTTCTACTTCCAAATATTGCATCCAGTACAACTATTTGCTACCTGTTTTTTCTGGTGAATCTAGTTGACAAATGCAATTATGTTTTCCCCTGTGGCTTCAGCAAATTCTCATTGATCACAGCTTTGCCAGATATACCACTGGTTTATCAGAACATGGTTGTGTGTTTGGTCACACATGAAGCTGCTGTGAGCTGTGTGGACACCAACACTGATTTGGACCATAGATTAATGTATTATTTGAGATGTTGTCAGGCCAATGTTGATGCTGAAAGAACAGACTCCTCTTCCCAGTCTTTGTTTCCTGCTACTTTGCTTTCCCCTCTTTCTGTCTGGAGAAAACATTCTTACAGGTAAGTTGAAAAATGGATCTCATAAATGAAACATATGCATTTTGCTCACTTACCTTTAATCCCAAAAAGCTCTTTGACTTGATTCCCAGCATTCCCACAACCCTGCGCTCCCATGCCCTCCTCCCTCCACCCCCTCCCCCCCCCCCGCAAAAAAAAAAGTGTGTTTCAGCACAGCACAAGACACTGAAGGCCATGGAAGGAGGGGCTGTGTGAGCATGTGATGGGTCGTCTTTGTGAAAGCAGTAGCTTATGCTGACTTAAATCATGCATGAAATTAATGTTGTGGCAAGTCACCCTGTCTGAGAGATGTAAGAAAAAGGGCTGGAAGTTCAGCAGATAGCAGATGAACGATTGTTCATAACTTTTGCTGTGCATTGACCTTTTTGAGATTACCTAGATCACACTTCCTGGGCTGCAGGGCAGAACCTGGCAGAAAGGGCCTGGCCTACCACCCCAGCCCCTGAGCAGGGCAGGCAGGGGCAGCTATGTCAGCCAAAACTCAGAGCATTGGGCACCTCCTTGGTGACAGGCCGAGACCAGTCCAGGCCATGGCCCTGTGGGTTGGGCTCAGCTCACAGCTGGGCTGTGGTAGAACAGAAAACACACAGAAAATCCTGTGGGCTGGGACTGGGGCTGGGACTGACACCCCCCTCAGGTGGGGTCTTGGTCTTGTGGACACAGTGAGGGGATCTCTAGGCTGGGCAGAGTCAGAAGGACTCTACTTGTTTACTCTCAGATGTAACGGGAGAAAAGACTGAGACAGGAATTAGTCTTTCAAGCAACAGAGCACAGCCATTTTTCTTCATCTTGCTCTCCTGTTTGTGCTTATAAAAGGGAAGATGTAGTTTCTGAGTGGACCACGTTTTCATTAGATGTATCTGAGTTATCACTGATATTTAAGGAATAATACTTACAGGCCATGACCCCTTCTTCTAGACATTTTACAGACATTGAACAAAAACGATGAGCTATTCCACGAACTGATTCTCTAGGGTCAGCTAAGATGTTTAATAAACATCGGCCTGGCTCCTGTGTTTGACACTCTGAAGAACAGAATGGGACTGTGCTTTCACATGTTCCAGCCTGGTGACCTTTCAAATCTGATTTTACTTCTTGAAAGGACACATATGACAGCTTCCACACCTCCATAAAACTCTGCATTCCGTAGTTCCCAAGGATTTGACAGGGACAATTCTTCATTCAGAGCAAAAACTGCTTTCTCCCCACAACTAAGTTTTTCACATGGTGCACCATTGGAACTTGTGAAGATGCAAAATTGGTCCAGAAGGTTAGTTGTGTCAGTGTGGCATTGCATCCCCATCCATGTGTCCCACTGATCAGCTTTACAATTTGAATGAAATATGTTCATATAGCCAGAATAGTCTCATCTGTAGAGCTGATGTGGTCAACAACAGTCCAAGGCTCTCTGTATCAAGCCCCATTGGCAAATGCTGATGAGCCTTGAGATACAGAGGGCTTGAGTTATTGGCTTGGAGTTGATGTCTGGTCAAAAATGAAAACAAAGAAACCAAGAGCAAACAAACACACAAAAAAATCCTCACAAAAATGGTGTTGTTTTCAATAGCAATTAATGATTTTGATAGACAGTTTCTTCCTGGGTGGCAGTTGTTTCTGCCAACCATTGGTTATCAGGACCTTTGAAGGTATCTCTAACGAGTTTAAGAAATAGCAACTGTGAAGAAATGAACTGCAGATCTACTTCTGGCTTTCATTTATTATCTGTGTAAATTAATCTGTCATTGTGTCAAGATTTTGCCTGGGATTGAGTTAATTTCCTTTGTAGAGCCTCGTATGATGCTGTGTTTTGGATTTTTTGATGAAACTGAGGATGGTAACACACCAGTGCTTTAGTTGTTGCAGAGCAGTGCTTACACAGAGAGAAAGATGTTTCAGCTTCTCAGGCTGCCCTGCCAGTCAGGCTGGAGGGTCCACCAGGAGCTGGGAGGGGACAAACCAGAACAGCTGACCCAAACTGACCAAAAAGATATTCCATACCATGTGGTGTCATGCTCAGCAATAAAAGTTGGGGTAAAGAGGGACGAAGAGAGGGACATTTACAATCATAGCATTTGTCCTCTCAAGAAACCGTTACGCATGGTGAGCCCTGCTTTCCTGGAAAAAAAAAAAAAAAAAAAAAAAAGGGGGTGAAAATCTGCCTGCCAGCGTGAAATAGTGAATGAATTCCTTGCTTCCTTGCTTTGCTTTGCTTGCATGCACAGCTTTTGCTTTACCTAGTAAACTGTCTCAGGCAATGAGTTCTTACGCTTTTATCTTCCTGATTCTCTCCTGCATCCCACCTGGGGGGAGGGAGTGAGTGGCTTTATGGTGCTCAGCTGTCTGCTAGGGTTAAATCACAACATAGTGCAGTAACTCTCCTACTCCTGTTCTAGCTCACCACTATCATCCAGTGTGTCTCACTGTAACAACTGAAACATGGCATATAAAAAGAAGGAAAAAGAAGGCAATTCTTCAACATGTGACATCAGTGTTCGATGCTTGAATTTCCTAATCATGCTTTTTCCAAAATCTCATATATTTTTCTGCTTCCAGGTTTCCTTATATGCACTGCTTTTCTACACAGGTGTCAGTTGTTCTCACTCTGCTTTCTTGTTCTCTCCCCCAGTTGCCCTTATGTATGTTTTGTTATCTTAGAATATTTTTGTTAGTTTTTGTGCATGTGCAAACGTGTTTACAATTTTCTTGGGACTCTTCATCAGAATGCATTATCCCAAACCTATGTTGTTGCTATGTTGCTATGTAACAAAGCTGTGCTGCTGTTTAGACTTTATTATTATTATTATTATTATTTTTTAATCTCTGCTTCTTTCAATTCTTAGTTCTCTCTCTATTTACCTCAAATCTTTGTCTCTTCCTTCCTCTCGTGTGAGGAGTCCAAATGGCATACACCACATACCCGCATTCATGCATGCACACGTGCACACACAAACACAAAGAAACACTGGAAGCAAAATACCCTTTATTTCCTACTATACTGTTTGTTGACTTATTTATATATTTTGATAGTCTCTCTTGAAGCTGAGAAATAAGACACGACAAGGCGTGTGTTATGCTGAGATAACACATACCTTGGGGGAAGTGTGAAACACAAGGCAAAGAGGAGTGCCTTCAGTGACCCAAGATGAGAGTTATCTGGTGGTAACACACACCTAGATGTGTCCCATTATGCCTGTGAAGTATGGGGGTGGAGTGAGAGGAAATAAAAGGAATCCTAGAACTTAGATTCCTTTTATTATTACTATTCTTTTTAAGTATAAAATACTTATGCAGCATGTCCTTCTGTCATTAAAAGAAGAGTAGGATTCCAGCCAATAATCCTGTGGGAAGTCCATTGTACTCTGAAATAATACATGCAGAGGTGATAAAGCCAGAAGGGACACTCACATTTACTCTTACTCTAGATAGTTCCATATGACAATTTATTAAATGTCACTGAGTTACTAAGCAATGGATTCAACGTGTTTGATTATGAACCTTCCTAAAAGGCGTACACACCACCTTTGGAAACATTAGAATATAAGGAATCCATTACTTACTTGGATAATATTTTTTTCCAATGGTTTATGTCCCTAACTATTAAAAAAGCTGCACCTTCATCTGAATTTGAATGTCTGACAGTTTGAATGCATCCAATCATTTGGGCTGGTTCTGTTATATTGTATTAGGTTAAACTAGATATCCTCCTACCTTGTCCTACCTATGTTGTAATCAAGTCACCTACTGGCTTTCATTTCAGAAAATTAAGTGAATTGAATTCTTTTAATCCTTCATTAAAGGCATTTTTGAATCCTTATGATCATTTCTGAGGCTGTTTTATCTACTGCTTCAAGTCAGCACCTTCGTTTCTTAGAACTGCCATGACTCTAACCTCAGCAGTACTGTATACAAAAAGAATCATAATTTCCTTATCCCTACTCCTCATTCCCGTGTTTAGACACTGGAGTAAAGTTCATGTAGACATATCACATGTATATTAAAATGAATAAAGAAACAAACAAATAACAACAATACAGGAATTCATACTGGGCTTCTGTTTTTCCAAAGTGTTCAAAGTTTTCTTTATAAGGAATGCAAAGAGCTTTTGGACCTTCATTTTACAGGTATGACCTTGGTATTTGTTGTAATAAAACTTAATAAAACTTATTATTATTATTATTATTTTTTACAGCCAACATTTACTGAGACAGGTAGATGATTTCTCTGCCCTCGTCATTACTTACCAGTCTGCCAATCTCCATGCCACCTGCAGATTTTAGTAGTAGATTTTACTTCCAGATCATTGATTAAAATATTGAATAATGCCGCATCAATAACTAAACCACATTCAAAACAGCTCCCTCCTAAATTCCATGGTTATACAACATTAACTACTACATTTTGAGATCTGACAGCCAGTTCTTAATCTGTTTAGCGTATGTTTTATTGATATTGTAAAGTGAATTATAAATAATAAATAAAAATATAAATTATAAATAATTATTAAATTAGGCTGTTTTTCAGTTCCAAGATACATCCAAACGTATTCCAGAAAATATGGGATTAAAGGAGTCTTAGGTTTTATTGGGCCTTTCAGCCATACTGAAAAACAAAAAAAAACAATCTAAGAGGCTCTATCTACATTTATTTGCTTTAACAAATTGGTCTTCTTTCTAAAATTCAAGCCTTTGAAGTCACTGGAACCAGTCAGAGACTCAGGAAAGCAGGCTGATCCATGCACAGTTTAGGAGATAGCTCATCTGGTCCTTTGAAAAGTATGTTCATGTATCAAGTGTGGTGTTATAAATGTGATGTTATAAACAACTGTTTTTCTGCATGACCGGGGTGAATCAAATTCAATATTTGTTGTAGCAACTTGTAGCAAATGCCCAGTAGAACAAAATCCTTAGATTAATAGAATTTAAAGCCAGAAGGGAACATTATGATTATATGTTCTGACCTCTTGCATAGCACTGGTCATGGAATTTTAGCCAGTAATTCTAGCTTCAGGCTCAATATCTTGTGATGCATAACAGTCTATTACTACAGCAAATATTGGACTTCTTTGGTGCTGCCTACATGAAACTCAAGTGTTTTCAGTGTCAGTTTGGGTGTAACTTAGGAGGTGCTGAAAATGGCTGCATAATTACATTATATATATATATATTTTTTTTCTTTTTAAATGAAGGAAATTATGCATTCTTATCTCTCTCTATAAATATACATATATATACATTTTTATGTCTTTCATTTCTATATCTTTATTTATTTATTTATTTATTTATTTATATTGTCTCCTGCATTATGCTTTATATGTTCTGGAGAGATGACATGCTTCATGCTGTAGCTGACTGAAAAGCCTGAGGACTTGAGGACTTGGCATGGTTAGGGTATGTCTACCTTGACAATTCAGTTTGGATCAGGACTGCAATTCTTAATTGACCTTCCGTGTCTTTCTCAATTTTTGCACTGTATTTTGTAACACAGATTGATTTTGGAGTGTCTGAACAGGAACCTTTTTGGACAAAATTGGATGCAGTGATGAAGTTTAATGGTAGAAGTTGTGCTCCTGTAGCTAGTGTTCATGGGACCAACCTACTCTGAATTAAAGCAAAAACAAACAACAACAACCAAACACACAAAACCCCTAAAAGGTGTATAGTGTGGATACTGCATCCTCAGCAACAGTTGATTCTGCATATCTACTCAAATTGTATCACCCTGCATGCTAATATAAATAAGTCCTTAAATATCTCTGTATCCCCCCACCCATGCAACGGCTTTGAGGCTAAGTACACTGCTTTCCAAACAGTAAGAGTCAGCTCCTGTCCACAAGTAAGAACTCCTTTAGCTTTATCTCTAAGTCAATAGGCCCTGTTGGTCTCGACTTGCACTGGGAGGAATCTGTTTTAAAGTCAGCCACAGGGCATGGCTTTTCTACAAGCTGAATAATTATTTCATCAATAAACAAAAGCTATTTTTTTATTTTTTTGCTGTGGTCCCTTTCTATCCTCATGTGATGTATATAGTTCCAAATGACAGCTCTTTAATGTCAACACCTTTGCTATGCCGCAGACAGGAAGCAAGGTATTTCCATTTATCTCATACATAAATACATACATACAGACAGTGTGAAGTCATTCTTCCAGATTAAAAACTGGTGGTGCCGAGTAGCAGTGTGCTGGGGTACCCAACAAGTCGTTTCTAATACTTGCTTTTTACATGTAAAAAAGGAAGATGGAAAGTTAGGGGTCTCAGAATTCCAGAAAATACTAAAATTTTAAAACTCATGGCATCTTAAATCGATGATTTTAGTGATCAGTGAGTGGTCCTTATGGAGTGCGTGCCTGAACTCTATTTCTTAAGATTGTTGGGGTGTGCATCCCAGCTGATATTCTGGTTGGTTGTCTCAGCAATTCTTATCATCTGGGCATGTATATTGAACAAACTACAAAGACAAGAGGCTAGGATTTTGTGAGGAATGTGCTTTGTGAGCCAGTCAAAGCTTTGAGCATTCAGTAGGACTGATGTACCTTGAGTAACATACAGAATACTGCTACCAGTTTTCCAAGTGCCCTTTCCACAAGGATGATGATGCTCTTATACCTTTAGAGAGAGAGAAAAAAAAAAATAATAGGTCTCATATACAACTTTTTTTTGTTATTTACTTGGTTCTCCATGTGCTGGTCAAGATGGCAGCCTTTCCACATATGAACAAGAGCAAAAATGAATAAAGATATAATGAAGTGAATTCTTCAGCATGTAAAAATAACGGATTTTTATACCAGTCCTGACAAGAACTCTCACTACGAACGATGTGCACAACATTAACTCATATTCACAGAAACTTCAGTTCTTTTGAACACACTCCTGGGAACAGGATATGGTAAAGGGCTGTCGTTCTACTCACTAATAATGCCATATCCATTATTATCTTCAAATGCCTCTTTTAGAACTTTGCTGATCCTGTTGAATATTCTGGGTAGCTGAGTTTTCAAAACATATTCATTCCCAGTAGAGCTCTATGCTCTGTTGATTGGCTGCCTCTTTTCCTGATCATGCTGTGAACTTTAGTGGATGAAATTTTATACATAATCACGCTGCATTCTTTGCTGATTGAGCCGCCTATTATCACTGTTTATATAGCTATTACATTCTGCGTTTGCCAGTCCAGTTTCAAGCTTGTTTTTCCCCCAATATATTATGCAAAATAAACTGAACAGGAATTACAGTATTTCTAACCTGCTGTGTCTTCAGAATCTAAGATAGCAAAATGCTTAGGTTTTCTTTCAAATAGTGGGATAAATGCTTCTCCAAAGATTGAAGCTGCTGGTTATGGAAAGCTTGTGCCACTTACTATATGCAAAATAGGGAGATTTACAAAGAAACTGATTGCATCTTTATTTGCTTTATCAAAGAATCTAAAACCATAGCTGAAACTATAGAAAATGCACTTTAGTGGTCTTAAAACAAATGATATCCCCAACAGATTTGTCGACAGCTTAGCACATAAGCCCAGGCTGCTGAAGCAAAAAGCATCTGGAATTTCTCCTGCTGGAATATGCACCTTAATAAGGAAAAGATTCAAAAGTTCAATGCCTGAATTGTACAGCTTGGTCAGCGGAGTTTTGCAGCTGAACAAGCGTTGTCTGTGCAGCTGGCTTTGCCAAAAATAAATAAATAAGGGGAATGAATAAACTGGAGCTGAAAAATATGAATCTTCCCTAATAATAAAATATGCAAAAATGATAGTAAACTCTCTCCATTTATTAAATTAAATTATGCATCTCAATCAGCAAAGTGTGAAACAACTGCACTCAAGAAGGGCGTCACTAAATCAGGGTAAGATATAGCCCAATCAGGAAAATTTAACAACTTGATCATTAAATTAGGCAACACTACCAGAACCAAGGTAAATAAAAAGGAGATAAAGTGTATGCTCTGATCTTTGCAGGCTAAAGCAGAGAGAGGGAGGCTGAAAGACACCATTGGATAATAAATAAGTCAGTCTCCCAAGGGAACAGACCTTTAGGTGATGTAAATGATTATTGCTTTAATGAAGTCACTGAATCTGTATCTGCTCTTCTAAAGCAAATACCTGGTACAATGATTGTGTTGTGACTCTTTTTTTTTTTTTTTTTTTTTTTTTTTTAATAGAATATGAGTTCCTTTGTACACAGATTACCATTTCTACTTACCTCCCTCGGAGCCTACTGTGACAGGCATTATAAAAATAAGTAAGAAATTGAAATTAAGTTGTTACTTGTGTAAAAGTGCTCTGTTGTGCCTTTTCCCAAATTATTTCCATTTTTTTTTTTTTTTTTTTTTTTTTTAAAGTAAAAATCAAAGGTAAAAATCTTCCACCAGTGCTATGCAAAAGATCAGTCTTCATGCTCAAGTGGTTTCCATCAGCCTTGAAAGAGAAGAGTCTGCAAGGCAGTATGTTATTACAAATGGCTAAAGATGGCTAAAAGGTATAAGGGGAAAAACTTGAAAACAAAGGGAAGGCAGGTTATGCTGATATTTTTTAGCTTCTCTATCTAGTAAGACAAACTGTTGCAGGATGGTTCATCTGGATGATGATTAAATGGTCCTCATGTATTGTAATGAAGGGAAAATCATAAAAATAGATGATACCAGGCTTGATAGAGCAGATAAGTCTTACAGGCAATATTGACAATAAATATTCCAGCCCATGCCACTGATTTCTGAGATAGGTCTGACCTGTTAAAGATGGCTGTAGAGTGCGCTTCTGTAACACAAGAGATTGCTGCTGTCCTGGAGAGTTTGCAGGATACCAGGCAAATCAAATGAAAGCAATTGAAAGGATGAAAAGATACAGAGGGATTACATGACCAAACTAAGGAACTGGAAGTCAGTGTCAAAACCTCTTAATCACACTGTCCTTATCTGGTCATTAACTTTCATATCTTTATCGTAGGAGTCAGTAGATCACCTTTCACTAATCTGTGTCAACTGTTAACTGTTAATTGTGACTGATCTGCACCATGTCCTTTTGTAAGCATTGGCAGCCTGAATATTTACCGAAGGTCTTTGGTGGGTGTGTATGAGTTTTTGCAGCCTGTGTCACCATGTCATTGCTATTATACCTGCAACAAGTAGGTTATAGGCAATCTGTTCAGAAATCATGTCTCCATTTTGTTGGGTAGACATATGCTTAGTCAAATCCTTAAGGGAAGCTGCCACTAATACAGAGTATGGAGTATCTGAAGTTACTGAGCATTACAGGTGTTTATTTAACCTTGGCATATATAGGAAAACTATAATGATCTTTTTTGTACCTGAAGCCCCAGAGAGGATTATGGTGCCCGTCTACTGTCTGTATGTGAGGTGTTTGAGTAAGGCAACTTAAAAGCCACAGCCAATTTCTGTGCTTCATCAGGATCAAACATTTCCATTAAAATACTAACTTTAAAACATTAACATTAGTCTGAAATAATTATAAAATAATGCTCCCCACAGCCATCATGTCCTTAAGCGAGACGAGGTAATTTCTGCCGTTAGTGTTCTCAGCTCTGTTTTCCCAGCTTTCTTTAAAAAAAAAATTCAATAACTTCAGTGCTCTTGAAAATCAGATACTAATAAAAACAACCCAATAAGGCAGCTGCTACGGCACACTAAAACACAGGCATACATTAAAATGTGTACATACACATACACTAACATACAAACATACAAAATAACTGTCTGTACACACATGAGCATGCACAAGCTCTCCCAAGGCTTTGTAATCTTGATGGTTTTATTGCATGTCATATTCTAAAGCACAGTCTAAATTTGGTTGCTACAAATTGACAGATGTCTCAAGAAACCATAGTTTCAGGAGCTGATAGGGATACAATTTACAGGAGTTTAAAAAGACTTGGGGAAGTACAGTATCCTTTCAGCTTCTGCATGTTTCCCATGGTACATTACCATTCTACAACTAGGTAGTTGTGGAAATGGCAATCTCTAGCCACCACCTTTTTGCCTGCAGGTCATATCTGGTTCATTGCTGGCTGTCTGTGGAGATCCTTTTTGGAATCAGCATGCAGCCAGGAGACATTGCTGCAAAGGTAAATGAGATCCCAGAGACAGATTGGACAGCAACAGCATACCTATCTCATGTCTACTGCAAGCAGTGGGCATAGGGACGCATAAATCAGTATTTTCATGCTATATGTCCACCAAAATGTGCATTGGAGCATGAACATTTACCCTTGAAATGTGCTGTTCTAGAAAGGTTGGACCCTTGAGCAGTCTGTAAGGCAGACACAAAATGCAGCACTGATGGAACTGCTAACTCTCACTAAAGAAAGTGAAATACCCAGCACACTTGGGGCACAGCTGATCTTGAAGCACAGGAGACATTGATTCACCAAACACACAGGCATGTGCTTCAGAGCCACTGACTTCAATAAGAACTGCCCACTTGTGCTCAGTCCTTATTGAAGCCAATGGCTCTGAAGCACATGTCTGCGTGCTCTGTGGGAATAAAACCTGAGGAGCTGTCTTGTTCCTGTGTTGGTTCAGGTACAAGCACAAAGACCCCTTAAACTGACTTAAAAATCCCAGAAAACATAGACACACACATTTCACCATTTTGCCATACCTTGAAAATCAAGGCATCGGGAAACAAAACAGCTTCTTTCTAACCCTGGATAATGGATGAAAAGGTAAAACATAGATGATACAACATGGTTTTACCTAAAATAATTCCTTAAGGGATATTTGGCCATTGTTTAATAATGCAACCACTTGTTATAATACAATTCAGAAGTTTGTTTATTAATTGATTTAGTTATTGGGGATTATAATTATTTAATTTCCTAAGCACCACACATAGAATATGTATATCTGGGGAAGGATACTTCAAAAATTGGAAATGTTTCATTAAACAGACACTCCAGTTGTTCATTTCATTTTTCCACCTGAAGGAAAAAAATCTACTATTGAAAGCAGTGCAAGGCAGCAGGTGTCTTACTGGGGTTTAGTTGCAAATGGAAGATCATACATATATATGTGTTGGGCAGAGTTTTTAAGTCCTTCTCAGGTGTGCTCTTGGGACTCGAAACATCCGTAGACTTTTATAGCTCCCAGCTAACTGCAGTGACCAGGTCCTTTGCCCTAATTAATGAATCAAATAATCACATCTCAATATTATTAGTGGCTGTAAAGAGGGTGTAATTTGTTTAACAAAATTTAGATGTTTAAATATGAAGTGGTCAGGACTTCCTCAGAGTCAGTGGTCAGAAACAATCACATTAAGATCATGTAGGTATTTAAAATGTTTTAGGATAATTGTGCTCTTTAAAAAATTGCTTTCTTTAAACCCTCTTGGGGAGGGGGTGGAGGATGGGAGGTGGGGCAAGACTGCAACCTTGAATTGGAAGGGTCAGAATTATTTTTATTTTATTTATTTATTTATTTATTATTAAAAAAAAAAAAAAAAACAACAATTCGGGAGGAATACAAATCAATTATGTATCTCTTAAACTTCCTCTCCCTCCTGCTCCTCCTCTGTACACCTCCAAAATCCTTTATACTATAAAGGAAAAGTTCCTTTACTAAGGGAAAATTGGGAGATTTTGATGATTATTTTGACCAGCTGTGTTGCTTATCACCTGATCAGTTTAT
>JAACYO010018317.1:0-17679 GCA_011074415.1 Stictonetta naevosa | reverse complement strand
CTATCTCAGGAGAGGATTTTTCAAGGACCCAAAAGGGTTCCGCTGGGCTTTTGGCATAGCTGCCTTACAGACAGATGACATTAAACAATTGTCTACCTTGCCCGGTCTCTCAGAGGACCCTTCTGTTGTGGGGCTGCTGAGGGTCAAAGAACAACAAGTGCCAATCGCTACCACAACTGTGCACCAGTGGCAATATCGCACCAACCGAGACTCCCTGATTCACATCCATAAGCTAATTCGTCAACTGGAGAGCCAAGGAGTGATCAGCAAGACTCATTCACCTTTTAATAGTCCCATATGGCCAGTGCGAAAGTCTAATGGTGAATGCAGACTAATACTGGACTATCGTGGCCTGAACGAAGTCACACCACCACTGAGTGCTGCAGTGCCGGACATGCTAGAACTCCAGTATGAACTGGAATCAAAAGCAGCCAAGTGGTATGCCACAATTGATATCGCTAATGCATTTTTCTCCATCCCTCTAGCAGCAGAGTGCAGGCCACAGTTTGCTTTCACTTGGAGGGGTGTCCAATACACCTGGAATCGCCTGCCCCAGGGGTGGAAACACAGCCCTACCATTTGCCATGGACTGATCCAGTCTGCGCTGGAGCAGGGGGAAGCTCCTGAACACCTGCAGTACATCGATGACATCATTGTGTGGGGTGACACAGCAGAGGAAGTTTTTGAGAAAGGGAAGAAAATAGTCCAAATCCTTCTAAAGGCTAGTTTTGCCATAAAACAAAATAAAGTCAAGGGACCTGCACGAGAGATCCAGTTTTTAGGAATAAAATGGCAAGATGGACGTCGTCAAATCCCAATGGATGTGATCAACAAAATAACAGCTATGTCTCCACCAACCAGCAAAAAGGAAACACAAACTTTCCTAGGTGTCGTGGGGTTTTGGAGAATGCACATTCCAAATTACAGTCTAATTGTAAACCCACTCTACCAAGTAACCCGTAAGAAGAATGATTTTGAATGGGACCCTGAGCAATGACAGGCCTTTGAACAAATTAAGCAGGAAATAGTTCATGCAGTAGCCCTTGGGCCAGTCCGAACAGGACCAGATGTAAAGAATGTGCTCTACACCGCAGCCGGGGAGAATGGCCCCACCTGGAGCCTCTGGCAGAAAGAGCCTGGGGAAACTCGAGGTCGACCCCTAGGGTTTTGGAGCCGGGGATACAGAGGATCTGAGGCCCGCTACACTCCAACCGAAAAGGAGATATTGGCAGCATATGAAGGAGTTCGATCTGCTTCAGAAGTGGTCGGTACTGAAGCGCAGCTCCTCCTGGCACCCCGACTGCCAGTACTGGGCTGGATGTTCAAAGGAAGGGTCCCCTCTACACATCATGCAACTGATGCTACATGGAGTAAGTGGGTTGCACTGATTACTCAGCGGGCTCGAATAGGAAACCCCAGTCGCCCAGGAATCTTGGAAGTGATTATGGACTGGCCAGAAGGCAAATACTTTGGGATGTCATCAGAGGAGGAGGTGGTCCGTGCTGAAGAAGCCCCATTGTACAACAAGCTACCAGAAAATGAGAGGAGATATGCCCTGTTCACTGATGGGTCCTGTCGTATTGTGGGAAATCATCGGAGATGGAAAGCTGCTGTATGGAGTCCTACACGACGAGTTGCAGAAGCTGCTGAGGGAGAAGGTGAATCGAGTCAATTTGCAGAAGTGAAAGCCATCCAGCTGGCTTTAGATATTGCTGAACGAGAAAAATGGCCAGTTCTCTACCTCTACACTGATTCGTGGATGGTAGCAAATGCCCTGTGGGGGTGGTTACAGCAATGGAAGCAGAACAACTGGCAGCGCAGGGGCAAACCCATCTGGGCTGCTTCATTGTGGCAAGATATTGCTGCCCGGGTAGAGAACCTGGCTGTAAAGGTACGCCATGTAGATGCTCATGTGCCCAAAAATCGGGCTACTGAAGAACATCAAAACAACCAGCAGGTGGATCAGGCTGCTCAGATTGAAGTGGCTCAGGTGGACCTGGACTCGCAACATAAGGGTGAATTATTTATAGCCCGATGGGCCCATGACACCTCAGGCCATCAAGGTAGAGATGCAACATACAGATGGGCTCGTGATCGAGGGGTGGACCTGACCATGGACACTATAGCACAGGTTATTCATGATTGTGAAACCTGTGCTGCAATCAAGCAAGCTAAATGGTCAAAGCCTCTTTGGTATGGAGGACGATGGCTGAAATATAAATATGGAGAGGCCTGGCAGATTGATTACATCACACTCCCTCAAACCCGCAACGGCAAGCGCCACGTACTTACAATGGTGGAAGCGACCACTGGATGGCTGGAAACATATCCTGTGCCCCATGCCACCGCCCGAAACACTATCCTGGGCCTTGAAAAGCAAGTCCTATGGCGACATGGCACCCCAGAAAGAATTGAGTCAGACAATGGGACTCATTTCCGAAACAACCTTATAGACACTTGGGCCAAAGAACATGGTATTGAGTGGGTGTATCACATCCCCTATCATGCACCAGCCTCCGGTAAAGTTGAGCGATACAATGGACTGTTAAAGACTACACTGAAAGCAATGGGTGCTGGGACATTCAAAAACTGGGACACACATTTGGCAAAGGCCACCTGGTTAGTCAATACTAGGGGATCTGCTAACCGAGCTGGACCTGCCCAGTCAGACCTGTTACGTACTGTAGAAGGGGATAAAGTTCCTGTAGTGCACATAAGAAACATGCTGGGAAAGACAGTCTGGGCTACTCCTGCCTCAGGAAAAGGCAAACCCATTCGTGGGATTGCTTTTGCTCAGGGACCTGGATGCACTTGGTGGGTAATGCAAAAGAATGGGGAGGTCCGATGTGTACCTCAAGGGGATTTAATACTGGCTGAAAATAGCCCATGAGTTAAACTGTATTATGTTAATTATTATATAATACTGTATGTCATCACTACCATGATCCCTATATGTCAATGTCCTATTAATGGTATCACAGTAACAACCACGCAGATACTGATGAATGAATTTTGATAGAATTGGACAAGCAAAGTGATGTGATGGAACGAGAACTGGCTTCAACGTGTGACAATCCAACATCACACACCATCTCTTCTGTGCTGAAAGACTGCAATGACAGATGGAGCCTGAAGTCAGTCATAGACTATGCAAACTCAATGGACATTCTATATATATATTATAAATGAAAATGGTAGTCAATTGGAATCTATTGGAAAGGGTGTAACCTGAGCATGACATAAATGGTATGGAATAAGGGGTGGATATATGTCCTGGTTTCAGTTAGGATAGAGTTAATTTTCCTCCCAGTAGCTGGTAGGGTGCTATGTTCTGGATTAGGATGAGAAGAGTGCTGATAACATGCTGATGTTTTAATTGCTGCAGAGCAGTGCTTACACCAAGCCAAGGACTTTTCAGCTTCTCGCTCTGTCCTGCCAGCGGGCAGGCTGGGGGTGCAGCAGGAGCTGGGAGGGGACAGACCCAGGACAGCTGACCCAAACTGGCCAAAGGGGTATTCCATACCATCTGACGGCATGCTCAACAATATATAGGGGTGGCTAGCCGGGGTGGGGGGCCGGCTGCTCGGGGTTGGGCTGGGCATCGGTCAGTGGGTGGTGAGCAATTGCATTGTGCATCACTTGTTTGTACATATTATTATTATTATTATTATTTTATTTTCTGTCCCTAATAAACTGTCTCTATCTCAACCCACAGGCTTCAGTTTTTCTCGTTTCTCTCCCCCATCCCAGAGAGGGAGGGGGGAGGGTGAGCGAACGGCTGGGTGGTGTTGAGCTACCGGCCAGGTTAAACCACAACAACTCCTCTCCTCCTTCCTACACCCAGCTGTCTGATGCCCACCTACCAGGTGGTAGGACATGTCCTTTGGAGTAGGGATTGTGGTGTTTGAGCTGCCTTCAGAAGACTTTCCTCCTGGCCTGGCTGTGTCTTAGGAGAACTCCTTCCCCCTCCCAGAGGGATCCCTTTGTACAAATAGGGATCAAATGGGCTGAGAGTGGGTTAAACTGATGGTTTTGGAGTAGAGTGAGTTGTGTACATGCTCCCAGTAAACTTCATTGAAGGTCTCCTACTCACTGATGGGAATGACAACAGCAGCCTTCAGTGGCTCCCTCCTCCCCATGCACTGATGCTGCCGAGCTCTGAGCAAGGACTGAGCAGGGGCTGGGAGCTCACAGGAGGAGCAGAAGGGACCTTGGGAGGCTTGGAGGTGTGTGCTGGGGCCATCAGGTGTGTTTGCATCACCCGGACCCCCAGGGAGGGGGCTCACGCTGGGTCCACAGCATGGCTGCATCTCACTTGGACCACTACCAGCAATAGGAGGGATTTCACTACCATGTGAGTAGGACCTGCACTGCTCCATGCTCCCAGCCCCTGAGAGCACCTCCTGATCCACACCCTTCTGCATGGGGCAAGCAGAACAGAGAAATCCTTGGTGTGCATAGAACGTGCTTGTGAGATGGCACGGCATCAGGACAGGCTCCCATCTGGAAGCAATCATGTAACAAGTAGCTACAGCCATAGCTCACAGATCACAGGTCCTGTGGAAGCAGGAATGAGCAACTTTGCAGTCACCAAATTGCTGTGTAGGGATTGCAAATACCTAGGCTGACATCAAAACCACCTGCCACCCCTGGATGGGCATGTTCAACCCAAGAGCTGCGCTGAACTCCAGGCTATGCTGCCCTAAAAAAGGGTCAAGGGGGAGTTTGCTGATATGGAGTCAGCAACTTCACTGTCTCCCTGGAAGGCAACATTGGCAAAGCATTAAAAAAAAGAAAAAAAAAAAAAAAAGAAGGCTTTTTTTTTTTTTTCCCTCTAAAGACTTTAAAAACACCCTTTGTGCAAAACTCAGCTCCACCCCTGCTCTGGGGAGTCATCCTGTTGCTACAACAACTAACACCACAAAAGTAATCAGCAGAGTGGAGTTTTTCCAGGGCCTGGATTTGCATTAAGCTGCTAAACCCGACACATTCCTGGCCAAGCAGAGGACTGGGGAGGAAAAAAGCCAGAACTGTCCTAGTTCTGTGCTTTCTGTAGGGCTCAGGGCACGTCTGCCTCCTGGGGTAGAGCCCACCAAAGCCGTGTGGTGGGCAGATGCACAGCTCCTGCTCCCCTACCTTCCATCTTATTTTTTGCTCTTTATTTCTTAATTGGTGTGGGCATAGTGCACATGGCCTTCAACCAAAAACTATGAATGTGGGTGAGAAGTGAGGGCAAAGGACAAGGATGGTGGCACCCAGCAGGAGCCTGCAAAACCAAGTTGTCCTGTTGTCTCTGCAGTCCCCATTGTTTTGGGAGCTCGATGACATCCTGTGTTTATGAGCACTTTGGTGCTGCCAGTGACAACAAATATAACCAAGGAGACCTTTGCAGTATCAGATTAACTGGTAGGGACTGGCCGTTTCTTGCTGCAGGACATTGATAATTAAACCAAGCATCTCTAGGAAGTTGCAGTGAAACATCTGATGGTATTCGATACACCCACACCAACCCTATGTGCACGAAGGCAGGGTAAGTCACGGCTATGAAGTATCCACCCTACAACCTCCCCTACCCCATCATTATGTGCACAGGCTGATTTGACATGGAAAAGATGCCCCGTTGAATAATAATAATAATAATAATTGATATTCACTTGTGGGCTTGTACAGCTCAGAGCTGCAACCCCTGGGCCAGCCAATGATTTAGCTACTACAAAAAATAAATAAGGGTAACTGGAGAGAGTGGATGCCCGCAGTGAGCATTGCAGCGTGGCCGTGCTGTTGTACCTTAATGGGTGCAAAGCCAGTTGCAGCTCGCTGTGCTCTGCAGGGCTGTGATCAGATCTCAGTGGCACATTTGTGTTCTTCTGTGGCATCTTTGAAGCAAAACCAATTGTGATCTCAAGCAACTCTCAGTGCTGCAACTCTTTGGAAAGACATCAACAAGATCTCAGTGAGCAAGCGTGCTTTTCCTGCTTTCTGATAGAATTTGTAAAAGCTCGCTGTAATGGGAGTTTCAGCTTGCTTGAATATGATGCATCCCTAGCACAGCCTCCTAAAGGAGCCAGTAATTCTGCTCAGCTGCAGGAACCAAATCTCCACTGATCACCAGCGTCTGTCCCCAGGGCATGTTCAGTCTAATCACATAGCCGGAGACTGGTCACAGCCTTTTGACACAAAGCACATGAGGAGGAAAAGTCATCTGGAGAATAGGCAGGAGGGAGACTGACACCATTCATTGCATGAATGCTCAAAAAAGAAAAAAAAAACAAGAGGACTAATGAAAGGGGTTGCAAAGTTGGGTGTTTGACCCCTTGGGTTCTCCAAGGGTGACAAAAGGATGGAAAATGCCCTCAACTGTGTCTACCTTACTTTAAAGTTTGTTTGTTTCATTTTTCAGTATTTTTTTCTTTTCTTACTGCTTCAGGGCTGAAGGAAGCAAGCAGAAAAAGCTCTACCAGCATTCACTTGTCTGCATGCTGAAGGCTTCACCTTCAAGGGGGGGGTTTGCCAGGAGGGCTTTGGGCACCCACTTGGGTGTGTTTCACATGGCAGCCACAGGTGGGAATTGGGAGCCAGTGGTAAACAAAGACCATGCAAGTGTCCTGCCAGCTCCCACAGATTTATAGTTAGCAATGCAGTTTATTTTATTAGTTACAAATAAAGTACAAAAAATCCACCAAAAGTGAATCTAAGCATTTATACAATTTCTAATGTCTTTTCATTTCTTCAATGCACTATTGCTTTAATATTAATAATAAATATTTTTCTAGCTTTCTTCTGTAAAATAGTCTATGTAGCAAAATGTTGCACAACACAACAGAACAGCAGTAGTACAAAAATGTGGGTGATCCTTTCACCAGCCCAGGCCATTAAAGGGGAGGATTTCTGTCTGCTTGCCCCATGTTTTATGTGTCCCTCTGCCAGTGTCTTTGTGGGGTGACACCTGGCCCCTATGCCCACACAGCCCAAAACTGCAGCTCCAGGGGAGGAAAGTTACAGAGCAGCAAGGGGAAATGGGGAAACCCAGGGTAAGGCAAAAGCAACGAAGCAGAGCAGCACCCTGAAGGGACAAAGAGGAAGTGTCGTGCCTGCCTGCCTGCCCCAAAAAAGAATTGCATCCAAAGCCTTTTGGGGTGAGGATGCATTGAACCCTGTTTCTGCATTCGTACATGGCCGAGCATCTGCGCTGACCTAGAGCAGTTATGGCTTAATGCTTAAAATATTTTCCAGGGTGCTTTAACCCTCCTGCATGGTTCAAGCACTGGATATTCAGGAACCTTCTGGGAAGGGGCAACATGTTAGCAGCGGTGCAGTCGTGGCTGGGGATGGGAACGTGGATGCTTGGCCACCGCTGCAGGAGCGGGACATAAGCCCAGGGCTGGTCCCTCTGGGGGTGACCCACCGAGGGACAGGGCAGGAGGGCTCCAGTACCTCTCGCAGATCTACAGCAGATTAACAAGCTTCAAGTCAAGGATTCTGCCCCAACAAAGGGGCCAAAAGCAAGTGGAAGATTTTCAAGAAGGTTAGTTTTGAGGGCTGCTGCTCCAGGCATGTTTTACAGATGGATTATAGCCAAGTCTCATGGCCTGGTGTGACAAATAGATCCCAAATCTCCCATCCCAGCCCTCCGTTTCCCAGCCCTGTCTGAGAGCAGTTAAGGAGCTGAGGTCTCACCATCCTGCCCTGATGGAGCTCCCCCTGGGAGCTCCCAGATGGGTGCACACAGGAGGTGGTTCAGCAGGGGGCATGCAGCCAGACCAAGCACCCGACAGGCACCGAAAATCCAACAGAGCCACAGCACCTGAGCTCCCTTCCACATTTTTTGAAGCAATTTGCAGAGTCATGCACAAAATGCATGCATTGCCCCAAGCACAGCCTTGCAGCAGGGTTCACCAGGCGTTATTGCAGGTAACACATGCAGCAAGGGCAGGAGCATCACCAGCGGCACCGGGACAGGGCAGTGGCAGGAACTGACCAAAACATTTTGGTTTTGCAGGGCACTACTAACCACCTTCAATGCACAAGGACGTGAGTGAAAGGATCAGAGTTTGATTATGAGTGCAAATAATATTCATATATATGTGCTAAACACAGTCACTATATTGCAGTTTTCCACTATGTCACAGCATACAGAATCAAAAGTTTGCACTTTTATGGAATGTATCCAAGGTAACAGCACCACAGTAATACAGTTTGTAATCACACACCCTGATTTTTTTTTATTTTTTTGTCAAGATAAGCATTACCCCCACATCCCATGTTTAATTTCTTTTTAAGTACCGACACATGCAAAGCATTCCATTCCCAGAAACAATGCAAAAATGAGGTAATAGGAGTAATAAAAAAAATAGTATTAATTTCTAAATAAATAAATTATAATTAAAAATGCAAAAAACAGCTATAAAATAATTAAATAAGAACCCACAATATCTACAAGTTAGTCATAAATTATGATTATTAAATATAAGGCATTTAAACTCACAAAACCCTGTAAACTATCAATGTTTTGTTCCTAGACATTTTTGTTTAATTTGTTTGTTTGTTTTTAAACTCCTCCTATCATCGCAACCTACTTGTAGAAATGATTTCAATGCAAAAAAGAACATGACACACCGATGCAGCTCCAGACTCTGTAGGTTCTCACGCACCTCGGGATCAGTCACTCACACAAGACCAAGGGAGTTTGGTGCTTTTCTTCACCAGATTTTTTTGTCTTTTTGTTACTTTTTTAAATCTAAAAACTGTGCTTGCTCATTAGGCAAATAGTAATTCTTTCGCATAGGCCTTAAGAAAACGTGCAGTTCGGAAGCGCTCCTCCTTCCCTCCCCACCCTGCCAGGGTGCCCATTGCCCCCACTCCTCCCCTGCTTCACCCCCAGCTCACGCCTGGGTGCACCAGACTGGCTTACAGTGTGTTTTATGAACAACATCTCACTTTTCTTGTACATATCATTAGTAGTATTAGTATTATTTTTAATGCTGCTTGAATCTGCTGCTGCTGGAGCAAGTCCCATACATCTCAATGGGTCACTCCTTGCTGCAAGGAGCCCACATCGCTCCAGACATCAGGGCTGGGACTGCTGTATCCCCTGTGATGCCATCACTCACAGATGACAAATAAATGTCACCATGGCAAATATACGTCACCACTCAGGCACAGTGAGAGGGGAGAAAGTCTCCTGCAGCCCCACGCCCCCTTCTTCACTCTCTTCTCCAGGTTGGCAAAAATAAAAATATTAATAATCTCTGTGGGTCCTTTGAGGTTGATGTTTTCCTGTTACAGCTCATGGGAATCCTGAAATCTCCCAGATGGTAATTTATGATCATTTCTACATGGAGAGCATCGCTTGGCTCCAGCAGAACAGGTACTCAGGGGAGCCACAATTCAGCTCCACCACATCTGCATTATAAATATATAAAGTTCAGAATTCATTCCTCTGGCTCCTCTGCATCTCTCTTTTGCTTCCCTAGTTACAAAAAAAAAAAAGTCTAAAAAAAAACAAAACATTTTGGTTGTGAATGCCTGTTCACCAAAGGGTTTTAATCTGGGTCCCTGCAGCTGATGTCTTTATTTCATGTAAGCTTGGATCAAAATGGCTCACTCCTTCAAGGACTGCCTCCTGATGTAGTTTTGTGCATTTTTGTAATGGAGACTGGTAAATTAGGTTTCGTTTTAATAATCACCTATTTTTCCATATGGATATGGAGTGAAATACATATGTGTATAACAATGTTCTGGCACAGAGCTAAACCCAGCCCTTCCAGAAGGCAGCAAACTCTCAAGAACTGGCATTCCCCTCCTGCACCAAAACAAGCACGGCATTGGTGATTCCTCGTGAGCAACGATTCCTCCCATCCCATTATCAGAGAGGGATCTCTGCAATCTCTGCTCCTAGAGATTTGACCCCGCAGCCTGCTTCCCTTCTTCCACCTTGCTGTGGGTTGGGATGGGGAACAGGAGCAGGGCAGCTTGGCTGCTGCTCTACCCCAGCCCAGCCACAGCATTAGCAATCTCCCCAAATCATCTGGTATTGGGTTTTTTCCCATTGGAGTTTCCTCTTGTTATTTCTGAGCAATTACACCCCAAAGCATAGTTACAGAAGCCAACTCCATAAGCAGCATTTTGGACCAGCAAAGAGCCTTGGAGGTGTCTAACCCAAGGGGGGGCCATGCCACGGCATGCTGAAGCCAACCAGCCTCTGGATCATGGGAGAAAGCAGTATGGAAGATAGCAAGCACAGAGACAGCCCATGGCCTGCCTTGGATTTCAGCATGCCAAGCTACTTTACAATCTTAATGATACGGAAAGCAAAGAAACAGCATCCACCTCAATATCATGCCCCTCCAGAAAGCATCCAGCACCAGCAGATAAGCAGGAAGCTTATAGGGAAGCCTCTCCCTGCTGCTTCATTCATTTCATTCCCAATTTTCTTTTATTTTGCAACACTGTAAACTCAAGGAAAGGAAGCATACGCGGCTGAGGCAAAGAGCACAACCCTTCCGATTGTAAACAGGATTTTGCTTTTTCACCTCTTCCCCCCAAGGGTGGGAAAACTTGACCTCCTCATTCCCCCTCTGCAATGTATTAATCAGGCACCAAAACAAGGAATCTATGAAAAAATATTTGGTGTAAATTAGGTAACAGCAACATGTCCACCATAAGATGAGTAGGACATCAAACACAACATTTCTTAAGCTAACATGCTCCAGCTGCCATCCATAGAAATAGCTAAAGGACCCCTATAACATCTTTCTACGTATTCGAAAGGTATATATACAAGCCTCATGAAATGCAGGATTGACAGGCCAGACTACCACAACTAGTTCCTTCATGTTCAACACTAAATCTTCTGCAGCATGGGGTCTCTGAGCTCCAGGAATGCCAGCTCCCTTTCACCGGGCCCATATCCTGTGTATGTGCAATATCTCCTACCACTAGATATTGTACCGCCACCTCCTCCTCCTCGCTAACGTGCCTGCAGACTTTTCCTCTAAATCAAATGGCTCAGAAGGCAAAAATTTTGCTGCAAGGGTTTATGGCCATACGACCTGATAAGGAAAATGGTGTGTCCAGCCAGTCCTTTCAGCTGTCCGAGCCGAGCTGTGTTTCAATGTCCACCCTGCAGATGGGGCACTTCTTGCTGGTAGCCAGCCACTGGTCCACGCACGCTTGGTGGAAGAGATGCATGCAGGGTAGCCTCCTGTGGAGAGAGAAGCACCACCCATTAGGGACTGTGTGGGTGGAGGAGGTCCAGGGGACTGAGGACATCAAAAAAGCTGCAGATGGGGCTGCCTTCAACATGGGGAAGCATCAGTGTAGTGGCACTGGTGCTACCTAAGCCCCCAGCAACACCAGCTTACCTTGGGCAAGTAGGGCAGAGATGGTGTCCTTCTTGGTTAAAACCTCTTAGAAAATCCCACATCTCTCTGAGCTGAGTTGTTGCAGTGACCATCTACCCTGGCTGCTGCTTTTGACCTTTCAGGAGTGTCAAGTTATACACTTGGGTTCTTGATCCTTGTGGCTCACCAGCAGTCAGGTGGATCTCCACTGCTCCTACTTGGGTGTCTGGTGCGCCCCAGGGAATGTGGTTGCCTTTCAGCTATGTCACATTTGTCATCTCTTTGGTGACTCTCATGAACCGGGAGGGATCCCAAACCACAAGGGCCCATGGCAAAAGAATCAGAGCTTTTTGTGATGGCTTAAGGCAGCTAAAGGGCAAGGAGCAGGACCAAGTAGTGAAGATGCACTGCCCACCCACAGCTCATCCTCTTCCAATTCCTTGTCCCCATCCTCTGTCACAAGCAGAGTTTTGACCCAGACAAGAGCCTGGGGACCTTGATAGCAGGGGTTGTGCTGTGACCCAGGACGGCTCGCTGTGACCCTTCAGGCTGAGAGATCTCACTTATTCTATAAGAAAGCAGCTCCATCCCAGCCACAAGCCACATTCCCCTGTACTTGACACACAGGCTCCATTTTATCATACTTTGGTCATCTGTAAAGGCAAGACATTGATGTCCATGAGCTCCAGATGGCTGTCTGAGGCCTGGCACCCATTATCCTAGGACATATGGACAACCAACAGCATGGTTTTGAAGCAGGTGATCCAAACCCAGGAGATCCTGTGAAAATTGCCCACCTGCACTTCCTGCCTATGGCCCAAACCAATGTCCAACTAAAAGGCATGTGCTTTCCTAAACCCTGCAATAATAGTCCTGCCAAGGCACAGCAGTGTTATTGGGATAAGCACAACTCAGATGTCACCGAGAGGCAGTGGAGCAGAGGGAAGGATCATACCTGACGTCTTCTCCATCTTCAAGCATGGACAGACAGATTGTGCATTTCTCATCAGTGTCCGACTCCTCTTCATCCTCTTGTTCAGCTTTGCCCTCCTGTGGTCTTCTCTGCAGCAAGGTTAAAGACATAATTTCATTGGGACTTGATTTTCTAATGCTCTTCCAAGTCTTGGTAGTTGCAGGAAGGCAAATAATAAGAGCTTCATCTATCAGCCAGATCTTCCAGCTTGGAGAAGCCAGCCCAGCCAAAACAGCCAGTGGGGGGAGTATGCCACCAGCACGCTGCCGGTCCACACACCTCCTCCCAGAACTGGGGGCAGTGGTGCTGATGGCAGTGCCCCAAGGAGCAGCCTGTCCACTGCTGCGCCAGCACAGCCCCACCACCTCCTCAGTCCTCCTTGTGGCAGGGATGGTCCCACAGTCTCCTTTAGTGGGTGCTTCTCCTGCAGACCCCAAAATGTGTAGGGTCACCACTGCCAGCAAGGGCAACAACCACTGTGCCCCATGCCACCTTGGCCACTGGCTTAGCCCCATGCTGCACCATGGGGCAGCACTTGGCCTGCCAGCTCCTTCCTGTCCTTCCCCCCCCATGCACCCATTCCAAATAATATATTTTTTTCTGCATCCACTGGAAATGTGGTCAGAGATAAGTGCAGCAGGAGCTGAGTCCCTTCCAACATGGGCAATGCAACATACTTATTGTTACTGGGGATGACAAACATGACATTTCTACCCAAATGAGCAATTTTTCCATTTTCTATTAGCACAACTCCAAAAACTGGCATCCGGTTCCTTAAGGGCAAGAGTTCAGCTCCAACAGAGGAGATGCCCCTTGCAAAGTGAAAGGAGGGTGAGCTCCCCCCACACCACGGAGCGAGTGCCCTTGTGGTGCCACCTGCATGCAGAAGGGGGTGGGTTTGCATGCACGAACCCCCTTGGTGTGGGTGCTTTCTTACCAGGTGCAGATGGGGGAAACTGCACCCACTGGGTGGGAGCAGGTTGACACCCTTTTGAAAATTTGGCCTGCAGCTTCCTAGCCCAGAAGCATGAAACAGGGAGCTGAGCTACACCACTGCATCAGCCCAGGAGTCCCACAAGAAGTTAAAGCACCAGTTCTGTATTTCATGGTCCATTTCAGGGAAAATTTCAGTTGGCACTGCCAGTTTGCCAACCCTGAGGATTGCAACCCACCAAAGCCCTTCCTTCTGTCCGCTCCATGCATGCGACCCTTGGCCAGCTGCAAGGGGCTGGCAGCCATGCTGTGGTTTTGGGGAGCTCACCTTCTTGTACTTGTGGGGGAAGGTGAACCTCTCCATGGTGTTCTGCACGGCACCCCGGCTCACACTGCCCAGCCTGTCCTCCAGCTGCAGCAGCTCCTGCAGCATGGGAACAGCAACAAAATGGAATCAGCATTGCTCACGGGAGGCATTGGTGGAGGAGCACAAGGTCCCACCATCCCAGTGTCTGCCTGCCAAGGAGCAAGGCTCCATCCTGCCCTTTCCTCGGTGGAAATGCTCATTGAACCCAAATCAGGCATGATTCAGTGGTGGATTTGAGCCCTGGTTCTTGGGCCAATAGCTGTGGACTTAAGGCACAGAGCTGAGAGCTGGATACCCGATATTTCAGAAATTGGGGTGGAGTATGAGCTCTGTTTGGCTGGTCAGAAAACAAAACCCCATAGAACTGGAGGACTTCGTATACAGCCATGAAGGGAGACAGAGTCAGCCAGAGCCAGACCCAGGCACTCTGGAATAAAACATCTTTCACTAAACCACCCAACCCCTTTTGCTTCCTGGTTATTACTGAAATGGCTGCAGGTCTCAATCTCATTCCCATCTGCAACTGACAAACCATAAGGCAGTCTTATGAGTTTATGCCAGAGCTTGCATGGATTCCCAGGGTTTAAAAATTTAATAATTGCAGTTCCCAAGATACATACTTCATAGCTCTCCCGCACAGCTGACGTGTGCCTGCTTGGGTTCATTCCCTGAAGAGCAAATAACTGGAGCTGAGGATAAGGGCAATTTCTGATTTCATGAACAACCTGCAAGAAGTGAGGGAGAAAAATAAAGCCACCTGTGCTAGCACAAAGAAATCCCTCATGTACCTTGATTTAAATTTAGCACTTAAAAAATTGAAAATGAAAGAGCGGACTGACACCTTCCCCTATGAAAGTCTTTTAATAACCAAAAAATGAGTAGATTAATAACTTAAAAAAATAAGTAGATACCCTATAAATAATAACTACAAACTTGCATGTCTTAGAAAAATGTCAAATAAACTCTGTTATATTTATTCCTATAGCATCCATAACACTGCAGCTCCAAACTCTCAACATGGATTAGTTTAAAAAGAGATTTGATTTTAATTTTTAACTGCGTTGATTTCTTTTCATCCAAGCTCTGGTATTTAAAGCTTTGCTGTAGTGTGCAGGTGTCAGGGTCGGACTATGGGCACAAGGGAAGAGCACCCTCATGGGATTTCTGAGGATGCTTTAAGGATGAGTGGGGCTCTGGGTGGCTCAGCTCCAAATGCAGCTCCCTGCTAGGAGAAGGACCAACAAATGACCCTGGTCAGCCCATATTCACATCAAACCCCAGCTCCACCTGTGCCACAGGTCACACACAACTTTAATAGGTGGCATCAAGGCCAACGAAGATGGCAAATATGTGATGAGGGATGGTCTTTGGGTGTGATCTTGGGGAAGTGCCACCCAGCACTAGTCCTGCATGCAGGGAGCCATGGGAACCTACAGTTCACTGCTGCAGTAATAACATTATTATTAATAACTGTTGAGTCTCCCAGGTTTTTGCAGACCAGCTTGTGTGTGTGCTGCAGGTGATGGACCGAATCTTTCCAGAGCAGCTAAGCTTTTCTTTCCTTTCTCTAATCCAGAGTGCAAAGATGGAACATTATACTTTCAGGCACTCCCTCCCACAGCTGGAGATAAGTGGGATTTGAAGAAGACAGGTGATAGAAAGATAGTAGCCTTTATTTTGACTGCCTTCTGGCAGACAATGCATAAAACATTTCTAAGTAAAAGCGTTTCACTTACCATCTGTGTCGACGATGTGCTTCTGGGGAAATGTTGCATCCGAGGTGTAGCCAAGTAATGCTGATAGGGCTGAGGGACTGGGCGAACCTGGAACTGGGCGTGAGACAGTCCTGCATCAACACTGAGGTCCCTGCGGGCATGAGGAGGAAGATGGAGCTGTGGCTGCCTGGTGGCATGGTACGGGCTATGATAAATCATGCTCACGGCAGGGGAGTGCTCTGAGCTGCCGTGGGTGCCTCAACCTGAAGTGATGCTTCTGCTTTGAAATCCTTGGATTTGAGCAATCACCTTTCCCTCCACCAAGGCAGAATGAAAGAGCAAGGGGTTGATTTTATGCCACTTAGTATTTGCATTTGTGCTAGCTGGGGTCGAGAGCTGTAGGATATAGACTGCCAATTGCAGAGCAGTGTCTTGGGGGCTCTGATCGATCCCCAGGCTCAGTAACTCAACCTGGCCAGGTCCTCCCTGTGCCAACATCGCTGCAGATGATCACATTTTGCCTTCAGTATTTTGCAGGAATGCAGATAAATGCCTGAGGGCAGAGAACCAAGGAGCCATTCTGGGAGGTTGTTAGGCCCATCATCCATGCCTGTGACCTCTCTGGAGGTCTCCCAGCACAGGTCATGGGAGGGCTTGGGGGAACAACGGAAGCTATTCCCTACCTGCAAGAGAGAATGCATCAAACCTGGCCTCAGGGAACCCCAGAACTGCTGTTTGTACAAAAAAAAAAAAAAAAGAAAAAGAAAAAAAAAGGTTTTAAGAAATTTCTGGATGAGACAGCTGTAAGAAACAACTTCACACAACCAGCAGGCCACCACTGGTGAAGCAGGACATCCCTGACAGTCCCAGTCTCCTGTGCGCAGCCTGTCCTGGGGCTCATTTTTGTGGATTTGGGTGCTTTGTCCCTCCAGAAATCAACCCAGCTCAACCCTGTGACTTCCAATGACCGAGATCCCAGCAAACACCGCAGCTCTGCCGAATCCAGCAAGCAGAGCTGAACTGCAAACCCCATTCCAGCCCTGCATGGATGGGATGAGAGGAGACCTAGCACAGCATCTACCCATAATCTATCTATGTGTAATCCAATTAGCTGCTCCCTTGTCTCTCCAGCCACTGAGTCTCTCAGCAAACAAGTGCTTTGAATGTCATTCACTTTATTGTAATTACAGAAGCCAGCGCTCTGATAACTATTGTCTTTGCATTTGTCAAAGCAAAACTAATTAGAGCACAGGGGCTGCTCCTCATTTCAGCCTGAAGTTCTCTTTCTCTCCACGGAGGACAGCAGCAGCGAATCCCACGGCTTGTTAGGAGCAACCCAGATGTCTCCTGGAGCAGCTGTGAAACAACAGCAGTTTGCCCAACAGCAGTTAATGGATATGAGAGGACAGTAAATTTTATTCTATGATTCTAAATGCAAAAATCCCTTACCCAGCATGGCCTGTGTACCAGGTAATAACTCCAATGCTTTCATGCCCTCTAATAAGTCCCCCCATATCAAATTGGAGCAAAGAGAGGGTTTGTCTTTGCTGGCTGTGTGCTGGCTGTGTGCTAGTGTCCTGGTTTCAGTTAGGATAGAGTTAATTTTCCTCCCAGTAGCTGGTAGGGTGCTATGTTTTGGATTAGGATGAGAAGAGTGCTGATAACATGCTGATGTTTTAATTGCTGCAGAGCAGTGCTTACACCAAGCCAAGGACTTTTCAGCTGCTCGCTCTGTCCTGCCAGCAGGCAGGCTGGGGGTGCAGCAGGAGCTGGGAGGGGACAGACCCAGGACAGCTGACCCCAGCTGGCCAAAGGGGTATTCCATACCATCTGATGTCATGCTCAACAATATACAGGGGTGGCTAGCCGGGGTAGGGGGCCGGCTGCTCGGGGATGGGCTGGGCATCGGTCAGCGGGTGGTGAGCAATTGCATTTGTGCATCACCTGTTATTTACATATTATTATTATTATATTTTCTGTCCCTAATAAACTGTCTCTATCTCAACTCACAGGCTTCAGTTTTTCTCGTTTCTCTTCCCCATCCCAGAGAGGGAAAGGGAAGGGTGAGCGAACGGCTGGGTGGTGTTTAGCTGCCGGCCAGGTTAAACCACAACAGCCTTTTTGGCGCCCAACGTGGGGCTCGAAGGGTTGAGATAACGACAGATCTGACTAGAGTGTATTAGAACAAGGTTCTGATGAGCATTATATCAGTTTGGGATTTACTAATCACAATGCCGATTTTTGTGGTCTCAAGTCTGCTGTGCCTGTTTTCCGAATTGAGTTATATAGCACATTACTTAGTGCGAGTTATGGTAGCTTTCCAAAACTTCGAATATCCTTGGGATGTTC